>PVKS010022513.1:0-33632 GCA_004027875.1 Aplodontia rufa | reverse complement strand
AGGCAGTGTGGGCGCTGGACCCCGCTTACAGCCTGACAGCAGTGTGTGTCCCAGAGCACTGGAGCCACGCCTGAGGGACCCGAGCTGAGAAAGTCAAGCACCCCAGGCAGGCTTTGCTTTTATCTGTGAGGACAGCTGCCTTCCAGCCCTCTGACAGCAGGAGTGTGTCCCCCACAGGTTCCTGTGCAGGAAGCTCCCCGTGGTGGAACCTCTAAGAGGTGGCGCCTAGCGCAAGATAATTAGGTCATTGCCCTCAGAGCATCAAGGTTGGTCTCATAGAGCGAGGTCTCAAGACAGTGGATTGTTAGAAAATGGAGCCACTCTATGGCTTGGCCCCTTCAGCACATGACTGTTTCCTTTTCTACTTCTCTGCTATGTTGTGACACATCCAAGGGGATCCTCACTGAAAGTCAAATACATGGGTTACCTGATCTTGGACTTTCAGCCTCCAAAAATTTGAATTAAATAAAACCTCTTTTCTTTTTGAAGTATCCAGCCTCAGGTATTTTATTGTAGCAACACCAAGTGCACCAAGATAGTGCTAACAGGTCTTTAACATTGCTCTTAACTTTCTAATCTCTGTCTTTTTCTTTCTCTAACTTTTTTTTAAATATCAATAGATAGGAGACCATGGGCTGGAGCAGTGGCTCAGTGGTTGCATGGCATGCAGGAGGACCTGGGTTCAAACACCACCACCCCATTTACAACTAAGTTCAGAGAAGCAAAGGCCAGATGAAAACAAGTAAGTAAAATTAATTCTCCATTTCTCTCTCACTCTCTCTCTTAAAAAAAAAAAAAAGATAGGCGATCTCAGGTCTAAGCCTTCAACTAGGGTCACAGATGCTGTTGATCCCACCTTCATCCCCTCATGTGGACACACTCCTCTCCCAGTTGCTCTGAGTTTTGGCTGCTAACGCTCTGTAGCTGCACCTGCTCTTGGGAATTTCCTCCCCGGGGAAATAGGAGACTGTACCACCTGCCAGGGGCAGCCTTCAGGCAATGATTGGTGGATGCAGAGGACCAAAGCCCAGCCCACCACTCACATCCCAGTACTCCACCCGCCTCAGCTCACCCCACTGCCCTGCTTGGCCTCTGTTTCTGCTTCCTTCACCAAGAACCCTCCTCCACACATCACTTGCCCAAGAAGTGGCATCCCTGACCTGATTGGGAAATCTAAGGAAGCAGGAAATGTGGCGGAAAGAAATTTCATCACTTTAAAAAAATTAACCTTTTTCATATTTTCACCTGGTTGATTTATGGGCAAGCTACAAAGGATTTCCATTTATGGAAGTGATATTAAGTTTCACTTGAAGTAATTCTATTTAAAAAATTAAATGTAATTTAAAGGACAATATTAAATAAAAAAAATTACCAGTTGTATACAAATGTTTATAGCAGCTTGATCCATAGAAGCTCCAAACTAGAAATAACTCAAATGTCCTCCAGCCGGTAATGGGATAAACAAATTGAGGTAAATTCACACTCAGCAATAAAAAGAAATGGACTATCAGTCCACTCAAGAATCTAGATGGACCTCAAAAGGATCACTCTAAGAAACTGTCGTAAAAAATTAAGTACTGAATGTGTCCTCGGGATGTAAAGATCAGCATGGCCAGGGGGCAGGAGTAAGGGGAGGAGCGGGACTGCCAAAGGGCACGGAGGAACTTTTTTGGGAATGGAAAAGTTCTATAATTCACAATTATAGTGGTGGTTAACGTATTTACCAACCAAAACTCACCAAGCGACACACTTAAAGAGTGAATTTACATACATTAGACCTTAATAAGGGTGATCTTTAAAAAATAGCACTGGTTGCCTGTGGGTAGAGGGGAAATGGTGGTGAGGTGGCAGGGCTTACTTGGGACAAAGGAGGGGCCATATCAAGTGTTGCTGGGCACAGTGGCGAATGCCTACATAATCCCAGCGGCTCAGGAGGCTGAAGCAGGAAGATCACAAGTTCAAGGCCAGCCTCAGCAACTTAGTGAGGCCCTAAGCAACCTAGAGATACCCTGTCTCAAAAAAAAGGGCTGGGGATGTGGCTCAGTGCTTAAGCACCCCTGGGCTCAGTCTCTGGTACCAAAGGGCAAAAAATTGAAACAAACATTTCACATCTCCTCAGAGCTGGATCCTAGGAGCTGGACAATCTTGGAAACATCTGGGGGAAAGTGGTGGACAGAAGCATGGGAGGCCTTCCCCTGTGGGCCAGTGGAGGAGAAAGCAGACTCCCAGCTTCTGGTAGGTCAACATCTTTCCTGATTTTCAGGTTTTTTTAAATCAAATATCCCTGGCAAGAGACAAAAGGAAGGAGGAAGATGTTGAGGAGGCTGACAAAATATAAAAATTCTTCCTTGGCTGGTCCTTTGAAGTAGAGAGTGGAACTCTGGAGTGGCCCAGGTGGCCACCGGAAAGTCCTCAAGCGCTGCTTGGCCAGCAGTCTCCTCTTTCAGCCTTGGGTGTTCAGTTTCTGAAGTATGGCTCCTTCTCTGTCGCTGTCTTTGACGGAGGACAAAGTGGAGCAGAGATGGATGCTAAGATAAAGCCTGCAAGGGACTCTGCTCCAAGAGGCCCACGTGTTGACTTCGTAGGAAGTCTGCTTGTCCAAACATCGCCCATCACCGGGAACCTATTTTGTGAGATTAAATGGCTTCTTTTTGCAAAGAAATACCTGTACTAATATTTGCTCTGCATCTTGTGAAATCATGTGGACACTGGATAATGATGTTTAAAATAAGAACAGAGTGAATCCCCAGAGAGAGTGCGGCTGAGAGAGCTGTACTTGCCCAAGCAGCCTGCTCTTCCCTGGCAGCCCATCCTCTTGCTCCAAGCAGCCCCAGCCTCAGCAGAAAGCAACTGGCAGGCTCCGTGGTGTCTGAATGTTCACATGGAGAAGGTCTCAGAGTTAGATCCAGATCAACTTTTCCCCAGTGGATTCTTTTTTTCTTTTTCTTTTCTTTCTTTCTTTTTTTTTTTTTTTTTAGAGAGAAGGACAGTTAGAATCAATTTTTGAGTTTTTCACATGGCCTTTGCTGCTCTGACACTTAGTTGTGTACGTGGGTGCTGGGGTTTGAACCTGTGTACTTGCACATGCTGGGCATGCGCTGTAACCACTGAACCACCGCTCCAGCCCCCACCCCTCCTCTTTTTGTTAAAGAGAAAGGGAGAGGGAGAATGAGAGAGAAACAATATTATTTAGTTTTTCATGTGGCTTTCGTTGCTCCGGCACTTGGTTGTGTATGTGGTGCTGGTGTTCGAACCTGTGTCCCTGTGCATGCCAGGCAAGCACCATAACCACCGAGCCACCACTCCAGTCCCCCAGGGGATTCTTTTAAAAATTTTTGTTTTAAGAAATTCAAGAAAAGGGGACTGGAAAACTAAATAAAATTGATTCTCTCTCTCTCTCTCTCACTGTATCTCTCTCTCTTAAAAAGAAAGAAAGAAAGAGAGAGAGAAAGAAAGAAAGAAATTTATTCAAGGAAAGGCTGGTTGTGGTGGTACACACCTGTAGTCTCAGTGACTGGAAGATTGCAAGTTCAAAGCCAGCCTCAACAATTTAGCAAAGCCCTAAGCAGCTTAGTAAGACTCTGTCTCAAAAAAGAAAGAAAGAAGGAAAGAAAAGGGAATAAAGACTTGTGTGGTATGGTTGCCAAAACTCGATCACTGGCAAGTATAAATAGAAGATAGTAGGAGAAAAATTATGGCCATTTTCTAAATGAAATGCAAATTGTTAATAACTGCATATGTTAATCTATTCATAAAGCTTGTATACACTGCAGGCTGTGTACTTCACCCTCTGTGTTGAAAAAGATACCCGGGACATACTAATTCATGAATGCATCCATTTATTCATTCAACAAACATTACTGAGTTCTTCCTGTGAGCCACACACTGGGGAGGCAGAGGACAGGGAAGAACCATAAACAGATCCAGCTCCCCTGCAACGTGGCCTTAGAGAGGGAATGAGGTCTTGTATTAGTTCACTCCACATCTATTCCTTAATGTCTACTACGGGGCACTAATATAGGTGTGAGGTTTGTCCCTGTCCTCCAGGACCCCAGAATCCTTCTCAACTCTGCCACTATGAAGTCACTCAACCGTCCTTCTACCTGAGAAAACAAGGGACACACATGTCAATAGAAAAAAAAAAAAAAAAAAGGCCAAGAAATTGGCCAAGGAAGGAAAGCAGATAATCAGTGATATCCGGTCAACAGGGCTATGGAAGAGGCTGACTCTCCTTGACGGCTACTCCCCAGTGGCAGGCTGTGTACATTCTCCTTGCTTATCTCCATCATGTTTGTGGTTATTGTTTAATGGCAGTGACAATGTGTCTGGTTCAGATCAGTGTCTGGTACACAGAAGATGCCCAACCAATGTTTGTGACCTGAACTCTGCCAGCTTCAGCAAGCAACAGAGACTTCCTAGAGGAGGGGGCTTTGGGGGAAGAGCTTTGTGGGAAGTCTGAAGCCCTGGTGTGCTGGCTTGGGGAGGTATCAGCACTTAGCAAACTGCCAAGTGTATAATAAATTCTCAAAAGACACGTTAGAGATGATGACGATTGGGCTAACAAGCTGGGTTAACTGGAGGAAGAGGCAGGAGCTACTGGGCTCCTGAGAATATGTCCTGCTCTGGAGTCCTAAGGGATGTTTCTCTGTCTCTTCTCAGACTTGTCTGGAGCCAGCAGCTGGCAGGAGTCCAAATATCCCATCCGGAAGTCCATACTAGGCCAGCCTGCCCTAGTGGGGCTTCTTCGCTAGAAGCTCATGGCTGGGCCTCACCATCTCTGGTGGCCAAAGAAAGGTCACGATGCACAGACGAATATGATTGGCAAGAGCTGCAGGTCCAGCACCCACCAGAGCACGCCCAGGTCTCCCTGTGTGCGCATGTGGCTTTCGAGTTACTTCCCTGCATGTGTGTCTGGAGAGGGGGTGGGACCTCAATTTATCCTTCCTGTGACATGAAGGAAGAGGTGCATTGTCTTGCAGGATGACAGGACTCACCAGCTGTGCTGCTATTTATACTTGAAATGCTATCATTTTGCTTTGTTCCTGTGACCTGAAAGCGCTAGCATTTCCCTTGCAGGATTTCTCCCTTCCTCCCATAGTTTTTCTTTGGTTTAAAATCTTGAATCCATCAATTCCAACTTCTTCATAAATTCCCAAGGGCCACAGTGAAGTAATAAACCAGCCACCTCATAATTCAAACCAACACCCACTGGGGCTGACTGCACAGGGCAGGAGTCTAAGGCTTTTCACGGGTGCACTGACCCAGTTCTCACAGCCAGCCTTCAAGGTAGCACTACTGTTCCGCCCACACCACAGATGAGAAAACTGAGACTTGGTGCATGTAAATCACCTCTCCAACGTTATCCAGCAGTGAGAGGCAAAAGTCAGACTCCAGCGTTCTCAGCCACAAGTACTTAAGACCCCAAGGAGGCCGCTCCTGTTCCTGGAACTTAGATTGCAAGATGACAGAAAAAGCCGACAGTCTTTGCAGGTGACAGTTATCTAGAGGATAAGATGTTTGCTGATGGTTGGAGGAAGTGTTTTCTTTTCATGTCAAAAATGGACCTGCAGCATTGCTACGTTTTTAGCTCCAATTACAAGAAAGACAGCTTTTACCGTTGATGATCTTCCATCATCCCAGGGCACGGAAGCCAGATGATGGCCAAGGAAACACGATCTCTGAGCACAGGAGTGAGAGCCAGAGGGACCAGTCACTGACATGCAAGCAGATTCCTGTTTCCCACTTTGCCCAACACAGGGTACAGCCCATGCCAGAGCCATCTCTGCCCATGTCTGCTGCCCACAATGACTTCTGTGGATCAGAGGAACACATACACTGATGGACTCTGGCAAAGGAACTTTTGACCCTTGCACCCTGTCTAAGCCTCAGATTGGAGGCAACCTCCCAGACAGACTGTAGGGCCAACAACCAAAGCCCAGTTCCAGTTCCTGGGAAGGGATCTGGGGAGACACAAGTCCCAGAAAAGAAGAGAGGGCTGGAGCCGTACGGAGCGTCCAAGACTGGGGAGCGGAGAGATGCAAGGCACTCCCATGGTTGGGAGAGCCTGTGCACCTGGGGCACTGAGGAGAAGGCGTCCCAACAGCAAGATATGAGGACAGATGGGACCGTGGTTGGGCTGGGGGTGGGGAGCTCTTGATCATAAGACCCTGACAAGTGTCCTGGAAAACAGAAGCAGTCCCAATGAAGGAAAACACCCCCACGTTGCCTGAAATGATGTTTCTGCCTCCTAGCAAAACAGGGGCTTAGAATAAAATTAAATTAAGTTCCAAAAAGAGATCTCATTTCGCTCCAACAGGGTCTCCCTAATATCCCCCCAGGCTTGCAGACGTGCGTACGGATGGCTGTTCTTACAGACTGCGAGCACCATCATCCTCAGCAGATTGCTGCTTTTGTATCTATCTTCATGAAGGTCTCAGGGGACGGCTCCACACAAGGGACCTCTCATCACTTTGAGAAGACTGTGGCAGCTCACAAGCACCCTGTAGTCTGGGAACATCCAACAAAAGGAGTTTCCCAAGGGAGACTCCCTGAACCTGTTCTGCAACGGTGATGCCCACGTACGGGGAGCCTCCTGACTCACCCACCTTCCTGTGTTCAGTTTTGAATTTCAGATCCCAAACAGTAAACATCTGAGGCTCAGGGCACCAACCTGAATTCACCAGTTTTAGTGTGTCCCCTCTGCCTGGGACCTACTGTTACCTGGTCTCTGCTGTCTGCTCTGGCTTCATAGTCTGACATGGCTCCTCTCCCATGGGATGCTCAGATGGCAAGTTCCCGAACATGGCTAGGCCATGATGTCCCTCCTTCATATCTCTGTCCCATCCCTCACCCTCCCACCCCCCACCGTACACCTCTCCCCTGACGGCTCCAGGCTGAGCTGATCACCTTCTTTGTGAAGTTTTCCCAGGTAGAGCTGACCACACCCTTTCTGTGACCTCACATGCCAGGGACAGATGGCTGCCATGGCGCCAGCGCCACTTTTGGGAACTCATTTTCACGTTGTTTCCTTCCATCGTGAAACTTTTGAGTTTTAGGTAGACAGAGAGCAGAAGAGACATCTGAGAGGGTGGGCAATTATTTTGCCACATAAAAGCACCTTCACCAAAAAGTCATGATTTAACATAAGGATGGTCCTTCAAAGAAAGGAGTCTGGACAGCTTCTACATTTATATACCTACACTGGTCTTATATCCTGGTATTTCTTATTTGCCTTCAGGATATGAAGTGAGGACCAACTTTTTTTGTGTGGTAACAGGGATCAAATCCAGGGACACTCTACCACTGAGCTAGATTCTTAGCTCCCTTTATAATTTTTTTTTTTAAAATATCAAGACAGGGGCTCACTACGTTGCTGAGGCTGGCCTCGAACTTGGAATCCTCCTGATCCAGCCACCCAAGTTGCTGGGACAATAGGACCAACTTCAGCCACCCTTGGTCCTAAGGCCTGTGATATCACACTCAAGCAACTGAGGTTGCCCTGGCAACCAGAACCCCAGAGACGCCCTTCAGATGTTGCCTGAGGCTCCTCTCCCCTTGCTTTGCGTTGGGTTAATGAGTCCCAGCGGAAGCCATCAAGGCTTAATAACATCACCAGGAGGCTCCCAGTATGGTGTGTCAGTTTCAGATGAACAAGAGATTTTCTTAGCCGGTAAATCGTATTGGGTTTTGGAGTCCCATGGTCTGTGGAGGTGGAGGGCTTCTGAATTCCACCCAGTGACCCAGAGACGGCAGGGTGGGAGTTCATATATGAAATTCGAAGATGAATATCAGCTGCGGTTCTCAACTCACATCCCAACATACTCCTCCTCCTGATCTTTAGCTCCCTTCCATAATTATTATTTTTTAATCAGTACTAGGGATTGAACTATCACTGAGCTACAGTTCCAGCACTTTTTATTTTGAGACAGGGTCTCACTAAGTTGCCCAGGCTGGCCTCGAATTAGATATCCTCCTACCTCAGCCTCCTGAGTTGCAAGGATTGTAGGTGTGCACCACTGACCCCAGCTTCTTTCCACAATTCTCTTCCTTCCTTCCTTCCTTTCATCAGTGCTAAGGATTGAATTATGCTAGGCAAGTGCTCTACCACTGTACTTCATCCCCAGCTTTCCTCCACAGTTTGATGAAATTGTTAATTGTCCCCTTTTTATAACAGATATTTGAAATAATAAAATGTACACATAACTGACTTACACATACTATGTACTGTTAGAAAAACAAACCTGGTTATCCTCTGTAGTCACACCACAAGGGTCACCACAGAAGATTCTGTGGCCTCAAAGGCTCGGGGACTTCTCCCCACAAGCAAACCAGCAATTCTGCAGTGGACACCAGCCAAGTGTCTTCTAATCCAATCCAGTTCTGGCACTGTCTACCTGGAGTCCCCAAGACTTGTCCAGCCCTAGATGCCAATCGATCATTGGTTCTGGCCAACTGCTCAGAAATTGAGGTTCCCACACCCTTGTTCCTTGCATTTGGTTAATTAGCTAGAGTGGCTCACAGATCTCAGGAAAACATCTAAGCTTGCTGGCTTATTGTAAAGGATATTACAGGGGATACAGATAAAAAGACACACAGGACAAGGCATGAGGGAAGGGACACAGGGCTTGCCTACCTTCTCCAGGAGTGACACCTTCCAGAAGCCTCCACGTGTTCCGCTATCAGGAAGCTCTCTCAACTCTGATCTGTTGGATTTTTTTGTGTATATGTGCTGGGGATTGAACCCAGGGCTTCGTGCATGCTAAGCATGTGCTCTACCACTGAGCTACACCCCCAGCACTGGCTGAATATTCATGGAGGCTTCATTACATAAGCATGATTGATTACATCATTGGCCTTTGGTGATCAACTCAGCCTTCAGTCACTCATTCCTCCCAGGAGGTTGGGGGAAGGGGCTGAAAGTCTCAACCCTCTAATCTTGCCTGGATCTTTCTAGTGATCCATTCTCATCCTGATGCTCCCTAAGAGCTGCCAAACATCAACTCAGCCATGACTCCACCCCTGTTGTACTGGGAAATGTACCCAGGGCCTCTCATGCTGGGCAGGAGCTCTACCACTGAACTACATCCCCGTCCACCTTTCATAAAAAGTCTTATTTTGAGACAGGGTCTTCCTAAGTTACCCAGGCTGGCTTCAAATTTGGATTTTCCTGCCTCTGCCTCCTGAGTAGTTGGGATTATAGGTGTGTGCCACTGTGCCTGAGGTCAACTCATTCTCAAGTCACTTACCACTTTCGTGAGTCCACGCAAGGACTTTAGGGATTGTATGCCAAGAAATAGGGAAGAAGAACAAAAATATATTTAACAGTATCTCACATATATAGAAGAAAAGCAGTCTAAGCTGGGGATGGTGGTGCACACCGTAGTCTCAGAAATTTGGGAAGGAGGCTGGAGCGGTGGCTCAGAGGAATCAGCACTTGCCTGGCATGTGTGGGGATGCAGATTTGAACCCCAGCACCATGTACACAACGAAGTGTCAGAGCAACGAAAGCCACATAAAAAACTAAATAAAATAAATTCTCTCTCCTCGTTCTCTTTCTCATTGTGTCTCGCTCTCTTTTTTTTTAAAAGGAAATTTGGGAAGCTGAGGCAGGAGAGTCACAAGTTCAAAACCAGTCTCAGCAACTTAGCAGGGCCTTAAGCAACTTGGTGAGACCCTATCTCAAAATACAGAATAAAAAGGGCTGGGGATGTGGCTCAGTGGTTAATCTCTCTTGGCTTTAATCAATCCCTGGTACAAAAAAAAGCAGTCTATAATAACATAAATATGATTTTAATTATATAAATGCTCTGGCCCAGCTCTACTGGTAAATTAATGAAGTAGATACTTACATTTCTGTGTGGAGTCATTTTTTTTCTATTTAGTTTAACTGACAAATAAAAATTCTATAAATTTATCATGAACAACATGCTGATTTTTTTCTATTTTTTTTAAAGTATTTGGGATCAAACTCAAGTCCTTGTATGTGCTAGATAAGCACTCTACCACTAAGCTAAACCCCCAGCCCCTACTTGTTTTGATTTGAAAAACATATACATGGGGAATGGCTAAATTGATTTAACATATACATTATCTCATGTTTAAAGTTTTTTTCTAACGTGATATTATGTTTAGTCAAATACCATGAGTTATTGTTGCTGTCAATGGTTTGATTTTCTGAAATCTCTAAGTACTCAACCAAACAACACAGTCAGCCCTCAGTATCTGGGTTCTGCATCTGAGAATTCAATCAATTGTCAATCAAAAACATTCATGAGAAAGAGATTTTGTCTGTATTGAGCATATTTGGACTTTGTTATTATTCTCTAAATAATACAACTATTTACATGGCATTTACATTGTATTAGGTATTATTAGTAATCTAGAGATGATTTCAAGTATGTCCAGGAATGTCCATAGGTTATACACAAATACTACACCATGTTATATAAGAGAGTTGACCATTCTCAGATTCTATTATCTGTTGGGAGGAGGTGCTTTAGTTAGCTTTTTGCTGCTGTGACTAAAAGACTAGATAAGAACAATTTTAGAAGGAAAAGTTTATTTAAGGGCTCCTAGTTTTGGAGGTCTCAGTTCATAGAAGGCCGGCTCCATTCCTCAGGGCTTGAGGTGAGGCTGAACATCATGGCGGAAGAGTGTGGCAGAGGGAAGGTGGTTCAAGGCATTGGCAGGAAGCGGAGAGAGAAACTCCACTCACCAGATACAATATGTATACCCTAAACGCACACCCCCAGTGACCCACCTCCTCCAGTTTCTAGCCTACTAGCCTGTAGTTACCATCCAATGAATCCCATCAGGGGATTAATTCACTGTTTGGTTTAAGACTCTCATAACCCAATCATTTCATCTCTCAGCATTCTTCTTTCTTCTTCTTCTTCTTCTTCTTCTTCTTCTTCTTCTTCTTCTTCTTCTTCTTCTTCTTCTTCTTCTTCTTCTTCTTCTTCTTCTTCTTCTTTTGCACTGTCTTACATATTGAGCTTTTGGGAGATACCTTTTATCTGTACCATAAGAGAGGATTCAATACATCCTCTGTTGGGGCAAGACTGTATCTCTCCTTGATGGACATAAGAGTTGCAATCATAGAAAATGCAATACAGTGGGGGAACCATCCCAGAAGCCGATGTCATTCCTCCATGAACTACCCATTTAACGCATGAGTTGTTCTGGGGGAAACTGCAACAGGTAAAACCCAAGGTGGTTATCCATGTTTTGGCTTTTCCCCTGGATAACAAAGTTTATATCCATTGATTGCTAATGTTTTGATGTTTCCCCCTCAACTGTATTTCTATATACTTCTAATTAAAAAAAAAAAGAAAGAGATGCAATACAGGCTAATACTGCAAATCTACTTGGTATTTACATGTAAGCACATAGAATGTATGTAAAATGGATTATTAAGCAGAGAATATTAACAGCTGTTTAATTTGCAAGGCTGTTTGGAGAAGCAATTGAAAGTCTAGCCCAGAAAAACCATTCAACAATGCTTGTGGGTTTGGGCATGTAGCTCAGTGGTAGAGCGCTTGCCCAGCGTGTAGGAGGCCCTGGGTTCCATCCCCAGTGCCTCAAAAAAGAAACAAAAATCATGTAGTGAGCCAAATTCTGCCCTTCCTCCCACACAAAAGTTTTCAACTCTCCCACTGAGAACCACAGATAGAAACAGTTTATAGATTAGCCCCAGAAACAGAGACAGAGCTATCTGCCCCAGGCCAGCTCCCTAGCACTGGAGCCGGCCTGGGCACACGGCCTCCTCTGCCACTCCAGAGATTTTCAGTCTCTGCTCTGTGGAGCTTAGGGTTCCCTGAAGGTCCCAGCAGGTCCACTGCAGAGTGGCAGGGAAGCTTTTCATCAGAGCTCTCCCACTTTATTTTGTTTAAAAATTCAGGAATAATTGCTAACAATCTGTGGTCATTTGCTGAGTGCCAGCACTGCTTACAGAAAGATTCTACTGAATTCCCACAACCATCCTGAGGAGCAGGAATTAGGGTTCCCTTTTACAGATAAAGAAATAGAAGTTGAGGGGTCACCCAAGGACACTAGGTCCCGCTGAATCCGAGCCCCTTCCCTTGCCCAGGCTTCCTCCTCTGTCTGTACTACCATGATCTTCTAGGGAGATTCCTTTGAACACAGGGGTTTGCTGTAAAACAGCACTCCTGAGAGGCCACCTCAGTGGGCCTAGGTCATTCAGTTGGAGGACAGGGTGGATCTTCCCAATCTCCTTAGGGAGGCCAGGGTTGAAGTTGCCCCTCTATAAAGCCCGAACACTTCATTTATTAAAATAAAACAAAAAGGGAGGGCGGTAGGGAGGTGGGGAGGGGATTGGAAGGAGAGAGTATGGGGGTTTCAACCCAGAGGGGAACCTTCGACTTCCATGCGAAGTCCAATTAACATGGGGTTAAGTAGTGGGAAACTTGGGATCAGGGAGACCCAAAGCGGGCAGACCATGGAATGGCATCAGCCTTGGCTTGCTCTGGCACTACACATTTGTTCACGATTGTATGACGACGATTCCCTCCTAAATGTAAGACTATCTTGAACGAATTAAAAGAAAATAAATAAATAAAAAACAAACAAATAAAAAAACCCACTTAGGCAATCATTGCAAAAAAAAAAAATACAGGCAAACAAAGACAATCGTGTAAAAATTATCCATGATCTTCTCTTGCTGAGGTAGTTATTAAAAGATGGGAAATAACTTTCCAGAGCATGTGTAAAATTTACTCATATAGTTTATATTGCTTATATTTTTTAAGACAAGTTTTATTATAGAAAGTAAAGCACAGGGAAAAGAGCAGACTTCCCCCAGAGTGGGGGAAGGGGACAGAGCCCTATATTGCTTATATTTAATAAATATCAGAAGAAATAGCCTACTTTCTATTTTTTTATAGTCATTTCATAATATATCCCTTTATATGTTTATAACAATGGGATGAGAATCTACTGTAGCTGTAATTTGGCAAACCTTGTTTGGCCAGGTGGAAGATGGGACGATCCTAACCCTGATCCTTATATTTACAATGACAGTGACAGCCACGGAACTCCACACTACAATTAATCACTCTAGCCATTCTCTCTCTCTTTTTCTCTCTCTCGCTCTCTTTTGAGAATCACCTTTATTTAGTTTTTCATCTGGCTTTTGTTTCTCTGACGCTTAATTGTGTATATGGTGAATCTAGGTCCTCGTGCATGCCAGGCAAGCGCTCTAAATCCAGCCCCCCATCACTATCTCTTTTAATCCTAACTTACTCCGGAAGGTCAGTTGATGTTGTCTAATTATCCTCACTTTATTGAGAAGGAAACTCAAGCTCAAGGAGGTCATGTGACTTGCCCTTGTCTTCCCTGAGCCCTCCCCTCATGCTGAGGATTGCCAGGCACAGCCGACATGATCCAAACAAGTGATTTCTCAGAGAAGCCACCGGCTCCTGGCTGAGACCTCTGGCTCCTGAGGAGGGCAGAGTGTGTGGGCAGAGCCCCAGGCAGCTGCCAGGGGCCAGGCTACACACAGCACCCTGGGGATCCCCTTCTGCCAACATCTCCAATGCCTGATTCGTCTCTTAGCAACTGTTAGTGGTGTCAACAATAAAGGGGCTACAAGCTCAAGACTGGATCTCATTTCAGAGCTGAGGTCTCAGAAGGGATTTGCTCTTTGCCTTGCTAGTAAGGTGCCCTTGAGCCAAAGGTCAGTCTTCCAGGGCATCAGCAGGGGCTGGGCTGCTCAGTACCCTCCCTCTGCCCTGGCCTCACTGGACCCTGCCCTACATCAGGGCTTAAGCTCTGAGCAACTAGAGAAGGGCTGCTCCTCCCAGCTCTCTTTCTCAGGCGCCAGGGTGGAGACGTCAGATCTGGGGCATGCTGGCACTCTAATCCACCAGGGATTCCGGCAAGTGCCAAGTCTCTGGTATCAGGGGAAATGACCTCAGAACTTTGGATGTGGCTGGCAGACTGCTGTCCAGACTTAAAGGTCCCCTGGGAGGCACCTGTCACCAGAGCTGGATCGCCTCTAATCCTTCCCTTGCTTCAGACCTTCCAAAAGGGAGTTGAGGCTTGTGAGGAAGAGTACAGACTTCTAGGATAGGGTGAGGCGAGACTTCAGAATTTCTGAGCCCCTGTCCTCAGTGTTTGGCTCCCTGGAGTTTGAATCATAGTTTTCCCATGATTTCATGGAGAAAAAGGAGAACTGTTGTATATAGCCTGGGCTGGGGACCTGAACATGATGCGATCTTGCCCACCCCCACCCTGGTACTGTCACTGTAGTTCATAGTGAAAGAGAAACTGTCACTGAAGGAAGTCCACAGAATTCCTGGATCTCAGCTCAGGACAAGAAGAGTTTTTAACAAATGTCACAGAAATGGAGTTAAGTTGCATCAGTTAGATACAGAGTTTTATTTAGGAAAGTAGAAACTCAGAGAAGAATGTGGGCTAACTCAAGAATGAGACAAGCTCTTGGGATCCTGGGCTCTTTTTTAAAGGAAACTTGGTGAAGGGTGGGTTTAGGCAGGTATGTAGGGATGACATCAGTCTGGTGATCACAATATAGTTTATGGTGGCCTGATAATTCTCAGGATCCTTAGGTTCATGTCTCTTCCATTATCTGATCAACAGATAATGTTGGGAAAATCCCCTACATTATAGGTTTCTTATCTTCCTTTGCTCAAGCTACTCTAAGAATACACACATTAGTAGATTAATTAATAGTGACAGGCCAATTTTTATAAGTGGGTGAATTTTTAGTAGTTTTAAGATTGTGAATGAAACCAGGCACAGTGCCACCTTCCTGTAATCCCAGCAACTCAGGAGGCTGAGGCAGGAGGATTGCAAGTTCAAAGCCAGCCTAAGCAACTTAGCAAGACTCTGTCTCAAAATAAAATATAAAAAGGACTGAGGACATGGCTCAGTGATTAAGTGCCCCCTGGGTTCATTCCCTGGTTTTTTAAAATAAAAGATTATGAGTAAGGATTTGTAGATTTTTTTTTTTAAGAGAGAGAAACAATTTTATTCAGTTTTCATGTGGCTTTCATTGCTCTACTCTTTGTTGTATATGTGGTGCTGGGCAAGCAGCGTAATCACTAAGCCACTGCTCCAGCCCAAGATTGTAGATTTTCCTGGGGGAGAGAAATGACTTGGGGAGAAGAGATGCCCAGAACATTGGCACAGGGCTTTCAGACTGAAGTTAAAGCTTCCTTGTCCTTCCTTTTGTCACCTTTCTATCTATTATTTCTTCTATCCTACCTCAAGAGCAAAATAAGTACTGTTCCTCCCACTGTGGCTCCTTGCATGGCCTCCACCCTTCTTTTCGCTCCAACCCTGAGGCACTGCCGGGCTGTTCCAGCAGGACACCTCCGCTCAGAAAAGGTATTTGCGATGCATCCAAAGCCAGGAACCCAAACTAGTTGGGGCATAGCTCAGGCTCAGATACAGATGTTCCACTGTTTCTACCATAACCCAAAGCACTAAGCCGTTCATGGCAAATTCCTCCAAGAGGAGTCATATGTAGGTGTGTTCATCTGACCATTCCTTCATGGGGCTGTTTATGTCCTCATTCACTCATCACCAATGTTTATTAGGCGTGTTCTACAAGCCCAGTGAAAATGGCCTTGTCCTACTTCTGTAAAAGGACTTGTGGATGAAAGAGAAAGAGAAGACAGGTCCTGATCACAGACCTGAGGAAGAAGGAATGCTGGATTCGGGGTGGGGAGTGGGGACATGCCCAGCTCGGTCCAGCAGTGCTGCCCATCGGCTGGGGGTTCAGAGGGCTCCATGGGGGAGGACGTGGGGGAAGAAGGGGCTCTGCTGAGGAGCTGCAATGAGCTTTAGAGTAGATGGATGCAATTTAAGCAGAGCACAGTGTGTTCCCTGGCCAGGGCTCTGGTCGGGACCCTAGGGAAGGATATCCCAGAGGCCCTTTCCTTCCCTGCAGGCACATTCGGGTGCTTGGCCCAAGGCTTCGGGAAAGGTATCTGACAACCCCAGGATGCTTGCCTAGTCAGGCTTTCTTCAGTGCCCCTGGTTTCTTCCTAAATAATGTTCCTTTGGAGAGGAGGCTGGGAAGTAGGAGTGTGTGTGTGCATGCGTGCAATCTATGTTTGTAAATCCATAAGAGACAGGGCAGACACAGCAGGGCTTAGCACTCAGTAGACCCTTGGTGGACAGAGCGACCCAGTCAGTGGGGAGCAGCGTCAAGCTACTTTTGGACAACAGTAACCTTTTGAGCAAGTAACTTATCTCTCTGAACTTCAGTATCCTCCTCTGAGAAACCAGGAGAGCTCATTTCATAGGGTTGTTGGGAGTTTTCCGTGAGATCATGTCTATTAAGTGACCAGTAAAGAGAAGGACCTTATAGATGGCAGTAGTACTTGGCCAGGTAGATGACACATGACTGGCACTCAAAAAAATATCTGAAGAATGAATCACACAGTCTTACTTTTTATTTTTATCTGCCAAATATGTGATATTAACCTAGAAAGTTATTTGGTATCAGAAAGCTCTGCATTTTGGAGACAAGGGATGAAGCATGGGCTGGGGGCAAGGCATGTGGCAGCTGTGTCCTCTTGGGGCTTGATTGAGCTGAGTATGAGGCCCAGATAGCAGAATCCCAAGACAGCTCTCCAGAGGGATTGACTGATGGTTTTTCTGTTACAAGCCCTTTGAATAATAATATATTCCCATTTAAAAAATAAAAACAGGGCTAGAGCAGTGGCTTGGCGGTTAAAGCGCTTGCCCAGCATGCGCAAGTACATGGGTTCCAACCCCAGTAACCACATACACAACTAAGTGTCAAAGCAATGAAAGCCATGTGAAAAACTCAATAAAAATTGATTTTCTCTCTCTCTCTCTCTCTCACTGTCCTTCTCTCTTTAAGAAAAATTTAAAAATAAAAATAATCTTATTTTCTTTTAATTGTAAATTATATGTTTATTAAAATGAAGGCTTGTTATTGAGTGTATGACATACCAAGCTGTTCTAACAAGTTTTGTTTTGTGTTTGTCTTTTGCTTTTTGCAATACTGGGGATCGAACCCAGGATCTCATGTATATTAGGCAAGAGTTTTGCCATTGGTCTACATCCCTAGTCCTTTATTTTATTTTAATTTATTTTACTAAGACAGAGCTTTACTAAGTTGTCCAGGCAGGCCTCACACTTGCCATCCTCTTGCCTCAGCCTCCTGAGTAGCGATACTATAGATGCCCACCAGTGCACCGGGCGTCTAGCAAGTCTTAACTCATTACATCTGCACGCTAATGTTATGCATCTGCACAATAAAGTTGGTACTTTTATTTCTCCCATTTTTTGAGTAAGTAAACTGAAGCACAGAAAGGTTAATTAACTTACCCAGAGTCATACAGATAAGAAGTAATTGACCTGGCAGTCTGGTTCCAGGGTCCCCACTGTTAACAATTATACTATCATATCTTATTTTACATATGTGTAAAAATACAAGGAACTAAATATATGTGAAAGATAACCTATCTTTTTAATATACTGAGGTAATTACTGTTTTTGCTAAAATTAAGTATAAGGAATAGTTACCAAGGTACAAAGTGAGACAAACTCATGTTCAAATTCTGGTTTCACTGTTTATGGACAGTGTGACCTTGGCCTAGAAAACAGATGAAAATACTTTTATCATCTTGGGGTACAGGAAATTCTTTCTTGGCATTGATACCAAAGAAAACAAAGGAAAAAATGGACATATGCAACACATAACAAGAACTTCTGGATTACTGACAGAGCACAAAGTAAAAAGCTGAAGGGCAAATTGAGACACAGTGGTTGTATCACATGTAACAGAAGCAGTGCTAATATCTTTACCTTACATATATTAAGAACTACTTTAAAATCAGTAATAAGTAGATCTCTAAAAATGAGAGATTCTGCAAATGACCAAAAAAGAACTACAAATGGCCCATAAATGTGTGTCCAACCTTGCAATTAATTGAATGATCAAAGAAATAATGAGATGGGATTTTTCATACAACAGATGTGGCTAGGAATAAAAATAACTGATGTTGCAAGGATGGAGATGCTCTCCAAGGTTAAGTGCTGATGACCCAAAATTAGATACGGAAGATAGTAGTGTGTAACTAAGTCCTTACCCACATGCACACCTAATGCTTCAACTTTTTTTTTTTTTTTTTAAGAAAGAGGGACAGAAAAAGAGAAAGAGAGAATCAATTTTATTTAGTTTTTCATGTGGCTTTCGTTGCTCCGACCCTTTGTACTGCTGGGGTTTGAACCCTCGTTCTTCACATGCTAGCTAAGTGCTGTAACTGCTGAGCCACTGCTCCAGCCCCAATGTCAAGTAATTTATTCTAATAAAATAAACATTCAAATGAGGATGATGTATATGCTAAGATATTCACTGGAACATTTCTTACAAAAAGGTTAGAAACAACTCGAGTCCTTTAAAAGAGCATTTCAATTAAAATACATTATTACACAGCCAATAAAGGAAATAAGGTGGATTTGCATATGCAGATAAGGGGCAAAGTCCACCACAAATTTAAAAAGCAAAGCAAACTGATTTTACACACATTTTCATCCAGTCTCCTAGTTGTGAATAAATGGATTTTTCCATTTTTGTCTGTTAAAAACAACGCCACTATGATATTCTTACACATGACTTTTGTCTGTGTGACCCTTTTGGTAGGTATATACCTTTCTGGTGAAAGAGTACACTTACATTTAGTTTTGATGACATGTGTTTCCTTGATGAATAAGAAAGATTAGCAGTTTTTTTTTTTAGTCTCCTGTCCATTTGGTTATCTTTGTGTGTGTGTGTGTGTGTGTGTGTGTGTGTGTGTGTTCTAATCTCATGCTTTTTTTTCTTATGAACTTGGAGTTCTTTATGTATTTTAGAAATAAGCTGAGCATTCCTAATCTGAAATCCAAAATTCTGATTACTTCAAAATCCAAAACTTTCTAAGCACCGACATCAAGTCACTGGTGAAAAATTTTGCATCTGACTCTTAAGTGATGGGTTGAGTCAAGTCAAATGTTCACTAAAAGTATTGCCAAAAAAAAAAAAAATACCTTCAGGCTATTTGGATATGGTGTATATGAAACATTAATAACTTTCATGTTTAGACTTGGGTCACATCCCCAAGATATCACATCATGTCTATGCAAACATTCCCAAGTTTCCCACACTCCAAAATACCAAACACTTCTGGCTCTAAGCATTTTGGTTAAGGAATATTCAACCTGTATTAGACCTTTGTCAGTTACATACAGTGAAAAATAACTAGGGTCAGGTTCCAGATCAGAGTTTAAGGTTAGGGTCAGGAAGGGTCAGGGTTCGGGTTAGATAAGTTTAGGGTTTGTGTCATGGTCAGGGTCTGGGTTTAGCATTCAGGTGTAGGGTTAGTGCTTGGGTTTGAGTTCAGGGTTAGGGGTCCATGTCAGGACACAGAGGGTTAGTGTGCAATTCAGGTTTTGTGTTTGGAGTCTGGGATAAGGCCTAGAATTTGAGGATAGAGTTATGGTTAGGGTTTGTGTAAGTGTCATTTTTAGGTAAGATTCTGGGTCAGGGTTAAGGTCACAGTTGAGGTATTATCCAGATTACTGTAACATACGGTAAGGGTTTGGCTTATGGTCAGTGTTAGGGTTCTCATTCTACAACTTGCCTTTTTACTCTCTGAACAGTGTCATTTGATAAACAGAAGTTCTTCAACTTAATATAACACAGTTGTCTGTTTTCCTTTTATAGCTGATGTGTCTTTATGTACTGTTTAAGAAATTTTGTGGGGCTGGAGCAGTGGCTCAGCAGATACAGCGCTTGCCTAGCAAGTGCGAGTATGCGGTTTCCAGCCCCAGCACCACGTACACAACAAAGCATTAGAGGAACAAAGTCACATGAAAAACTAAATAAAAATTGCTTCTCTCTCTCTCTCTCTCTCTCACTATCCCTCTTTCAAAAAAAAAAAGAAATTTTGCTTAAAACGAAGCATGGATATATTTTTCTTTGCCAGCTATACCTTTTCTTCACCACTGTGGTACTAAAGAGTGAACCCAGGGGTGCTCTACCATTGAGCTACGTTACCAGCCCTTTTGAATTTTTTAATTTTAAGACAGGGTTTCACTAAGTTGCTGAAGTTGGTCTTGATCTTCTGACACTCCTGTTTTAGCCTCTTGAGTTGCTAGAATTACAGGTGTGCACCACCCACTGAGCTGGTATTTTAGCTTTCATATTAAAATCTACAATCTACCTGGATTTGGTTTTTTGTGTCAGGCCAGGGATAACAGGGGTCAATTTTTTGTTTTCAGTGCTGAGGATCGAATTTAGGGCCTCACTTGTGCTAGGCAGTGCTCCACCACTTAGTTACATCTCCAGGGCTTATAATTATTAGCACCCAGTCTCACTTGTTTAAGTTTCATCTTTTTCCAACCACTCAGCAGTGTCACTTTTTGTCATAATTGTCTACATGTGTGTGGGCTGTTTCTACATTTATTCTTTTATTTTGACCTATTATCATATCTTTAAATTAATACAGATTGTCTTTATTATATAGACTAACTCCTCCAACTTCCTTTTTATTCTATAATAGGCTTGCCAATTTCAATAGTCCTCATTAGCCCTCTCAAACCAAAAAACAAAACAAAATTAAAAACCCAGCTGCTATTCTAATTGTGATTTCATTAAATCTATAGATAACTTAGGGAGTCTTAACATTTTGAGAATAATGAATATTTTGCCTGTAAACCAGCAACTCAGAAGCCTGAGACAGGAGCATCACAAGTTCAAAGCCCGTCTCAGCAACTTAGTAAGACCCTGTCTCAAAAAAAAAAAAAAAAAAAAAAAAAAAAAAAAAAAAGAAAAAAGAAAAAAAAGGGGACTGGGGATGTGGCTCAGTGGTTAGGAGCTCTGGGTCAGTCCCTCATACCTGGAAAAAAAAATGAACATTTCAATTCTTTTTTTTAACTTTTTTAAATCAATGAGTTGAGTTATTGTACAATCATAAATGCATAAGATATGCATCTGTTCTTAAACCTGAATTATCCCCACATCACCCTCACCCCAGTCTCTTGATTCTTTTATATTTTGTCCCTACAAGCAATATAAATGTTTAGATTGTGAATTTTCCTGAATTAATTGATTGCATAACTATTATTTGGGCTCTCAGGGGGAGAGGGAGTATGTTACATTGTTGACTGTCTCCCTAGGCCCATCCCTCTCCCCCCAAAACATTTCAATTCTTAAATATAGTAATCCTTTCCTTTAATTTTTAGCAGGTCTTTTTCTTTTTCTTTTTTTTCAGTACTGGGGGTTGAACCTAGGGTCTCTTCACCTCTGAGCTACAGCCCCAGACATCGCTTATTTTTCGTTTTGAGATGGTCTTGCTAAGTTGTCAAGGATAGCCTTGAACTTGGGATTGTCCTTGCTGAGTAGTTGGGATTTCAAGTGTGTGCTACTATAACCAGCAGCAAATATTCTTTAATATTCCTCAATAAAACTTTATAATTTTCTGTGTGGAGGTTCTGCACACTTTTAGTAGATTTATTCCTATACATTTATATCCTTAGTGTTTACATTTCTCTTTTTAGCACTGGGAATTGAGTTAAGTGAATACTAGGAAAGTGCCCTACCACTGAGCTGCTTCTGCAGCTCTAAATTCTCTTAGTAATTATAATAATTAATGTGGATTTATTTAGGTTTTCTAGGTATGTATTAATGTCATGTGTGTATTATGACAGTTTTTATTTCTTCCTTATTGATCTTTGTGGTTATTATTTTTTCTTTCCCTCCTACCACCCCGACCCTAATCTTCTGCACTTTTTCCATCTCCTCCTCTTTCTTTCTTCTTCTTCCTCTTTTTCTTTTTTTGACTGCTTCATTGGCTAAGACCTCTTCTATGTTGTTAAATAGAAGTACTGATAATTGGCATCTTTGCTGTAATCAAAATAGATTGCTCTTAATAAATATTTCACCTTCAAATACGATGATTGCTGTGAAATTGCAAACTTTTTGAAATTCACATAATATAAAATGAACTATAGATGGGCCTAGACTTTATGTTCCCACAAACTCCTAGTGAGTTGAAAGCATCGTACATGAAATACACCTGACTCACTGAAAAAAAGCATAGCAACCCCTTGTGATCATTTGCTGACTGGGAGCCTTGGCTGCCTGCACCGTAATAGAGTGTAGGACCATGTAGCGATAGCCCAAGAAAAGATTAAAATTCCAGCTATGGTTTCTGCTGAATGTGTATCCTAAGTTGAGCTATTCTAACTTAGGGATCATTTGTTTTTTGAAATGAATAATTCAATGCATTTAGTAATTCATAATGTTGTACAGTCACCACCTGCTATAGTATGAATGCGTATCCTCCAAGGTTCCTGCATTGGGAGCTTGGTCCCCAAGAAGGTGATGTTCAGAGGTGGCATCTTTAAGAGGTGGGGCCTAATGGGAGGTTCTTAGGTCAAATGGGAGCAAGCCCTCGGAAGGAAATGTGGGGCCCCAGTTTCTCTGGCCTTTTGATTTGATATGTGATCTCTTCCTCGCACATGCTCTGCTGCTATTGCCAAGAGGTGATGCTGCCAGGAGGGACCCTCACCCAATCAGCACCATACTGTTTGGATTTTCAGCCTCTAAAACTGTGAGTTTAATAGACCCCTTTTCTTTCTTTCCTTTTTTTTTTCAGAGTTAATTTTATATTTTTAATCTATTTTTTCTTTTCTTTTTCTTTTTCTTTTTTTCTCCCTCCATTTAACTTGTTTATGTGGTGCTGGGGATCGTATCTGGGTTGTCGTGCATGACAGGCAAGTGCTCAAATGCTGAGCCACCTCTCCAGCCCCTAAACCCCTGCTCTTTAAAAATTGGTCTGCATAACATATTTTGTTATAGTAACAGAAACAGACTAAGATAACTCTAACCTAGTTCAAAATCTTTCTGTTACTCCAAATTAAAACAAAAGCAACTACTCTCCACTCCTCTACGCCTCCCTGCTCAATTTCTGTGAAGGTCCTGCTCTGGATATTGCCTGTAAGTGAAATCATGCAATATGGACATTTGGTGTGTGGCTTCTTTCACTGAGCAGGATGCTTTCAAGGTCTGGGCACACGGTAGCATGGGTCAGTGCTCCATTCCTTGCTATGGAAGAGCAATAATCCAGATTCTACCTGTACCACAACTGGTCCATTTCCCTGTTGATGGACATTTGGGATTTTTCACCTGTTGGCTATTGTGAACGGTGTCACTGTGACTGTTCATGTATGAGGATTTTTTTTGAGTCTCCATTTTCAATTCTTTTGTGTATACACCAAGCAGTCAAATTGCTGGGTCATATAGCAACCCCATGTTTAACTTCTTTGAAGAACCACCTAACTGTTTTTCACAATAGCTAAACAATTTTACATTCCTACCAGAAATATGTGAGAGTTCGACTTTTTCTATATCCCCACCCAACTCTTGTTAATTACAGCCATTCTCCTTGGCCATGAAGTATGCAGTAGGTATTTCCAACATTTTCATTAACAGATTAGGAAAGTTCTCTTCCGACGTAGCATCACTTTGTAATCTTCTTCTTTTTTTTTTTAAAGAGAGAAAGACAGTGAGATAGAGAGAGAGAGAGAGAGAATCAATTTTATTGAGTTTTTCACGTGGCTTTCGTT
The DNA here is from genome assembly GCA_004027875.1 of Aplodontia rufa. Taxonomy (NCBI): domain Eukaryota; kingdom Metazoa; phylum Chordata; class Mammalia; order Rodentia; family Aplodontiidae; genus Aplodontia; species Aplodontia rufa. The sequence goes on along the minus strand of PVKS010022513.1, from coordinate 10,007 downwards.
GCTCTGACACTTAGTTGTGTACGTGGGTGCTGGGGTTTGAACTCGTGTACTCACCTATGCCGGACAAGCACCGTAACCACTGAGCCACCGCTTCAGCCCCACTTTGTAATCTTCTTGACAAAACTGCATAACCTAGACCTCATCATGAGAAAACATCAGACAAGCCCACGTTGAGGGATATTTTACAGGAAGTGCCCTTCAGCAAGTGTTAAGATTGGAGCCAAGGGGTATGGTTCAGCAAAATGCTTATCTAGCATTCATGAGGCTCTGGGCTTGAACCCTAGCACTAGGGTGTCAAGGTCAAAAAGACAAAGGAAGACCAAGAACTGCCCCAGATTGGAGGAAGGTAAGTACACAAGACGTGAAATACCAGGTGATGTCTCAAACTGGTCCTGGATCCAAAAAGGATGCTAATGGAAAAATCTAGATAAATTTTAATAACATCTATGAATTATTTGATAATATTGCATCAATGTTAATTTCTTGAATTCAATAACTGTACCATAGCTACATAAGGTCAGAAGATTAAAGGGAAGTTAGGTGAAAGGTATACAAGAGCTCTGTACTACTTTTGTACTTTTGTGTAAGTCTGAAATAATTTTTTAAAGTAAAAAGAAAAGTTCACTTTCCTTCCCAGTTTGCTGTGTGTTTATTATGAATTGGACTAAATTTTAGCAGGTGCTTCTTTTTGTATCTGTTTTTCTTATTATGAAATAGCCAATATCAAACATCCCTGTCTTCAAGTTTGCAGATTCTTCCTTTGCCATCTCAAATCTATTATATAGTCTTTTTTTTCTTTCTTTTTTTTAGAGAGAAAGGGATAGTGAGAGAGAGAGAAAGAGAGAATCAATTTTATTTAGTTTTTCATGTGACTTCTGTTGCTCTGACACTTCGTTGTGAACATGGTGCTGGGGTTTGAACCCACATCCTTGAGCATGCCAGGCAAGAACTGTAACTGCTGAGCCACGGCTCCACACCATGCTATGTAGTCTTTGTGTGAATTTTTATTATATTTCTTTAATATAATAATCCAAAATTGCTATTTAAAAATGATTTCTCCTTTTTGATATCATTTAACAAAATGTTCTTTAGTTGTTGTTGCTCTGTGTTGCTGGGGATTGAACCCTGGGACTGGAGTATGCTAGTCAAGACTTCTACCATGGAGCTACATCCCCAGCCCTCAAAACATTGTTTTGATACTTTGGTTCTTTAGACATGTGTTCCTGAAGCTTTTTGAATGTATTTATAGTAGTTTATCTGAAGACATTTCCTGGTAAGTTCTAAATTTGGACATCTTTCCCTTTGTGGACTACACTTTCCTGTTTCTTTGTACGCTTCATATTTTTTTTAATGGACATCTAAAATAATGCAGTGTGGGGCTGGAATTGTGGCTCAGCAGTTGGAACACTTGCCTGGCATATGCAAGGACCTGGGTTCAGAACCCAGCACCACATATACCCTAGGTGTTGGGGAAACAAAGGCCAGACGAAAGAATAAATAAAATTGATCCTCTCCTCTCTCTCTTTTTTTCTCTCTCTCACTCAACTGGAAATCATATTTCTTTATTCCAAGGATTTATTGTTGCTGCTAATTGTTTTATGGACCAATACTATTTTCTTTGTTCCGTGTGATCCCTAAAGTCTGTTCCATTATGCCTAGAGCTCTGCTACTAATTGGACAGATAATTCCTTAAATTCTTTTTTTTTTTTAAAGAGAGAACAGTGAGAGAGAGAGAAAGAAGAAAGAGAGAGAGAGAGAGAGAATCAATTTTTGTTTAGTTTTTCACATGGCTTTCGTTGCTCTGACACTTAGTTGTGCATGTAGGTGCTGGGGTTCAAACCCGTGTACTTGTACATGCAGGGCAAGCGCTGTAACCACCAAGCCACTGCTCCAGCCCAATTCCTTAAATTCTTTCCCCCCCCCCAGGGCTGAGGACCAAACTCAGGGCCTTGCACATGCTAGGCGAGCACTCTGCTATTGAGCTAAATCCCCATCCCCTCCTTAAATTCTTGAACCAAGAAAATCTCCCAATCTTTGCAGGGGGTTCCATATGTATGTTGTGGCATTTGGCTAAAATATTAAGGTCAGCTATGTGTGAGAGTTTAGGAAGAGTGGTAAATTTGTTAAAAAGTTTGAATCTGAATTGACACATAATTATCACCCAGAGTCCATGCGTTAGATTAGGGTCCATTCTTGCTGTTCCACACTTTATGGGTTTTGACAAGTGTCTAATGACATGTAATCACTATTAGAGTAAGTGCAGAGAGGTTTCACTTCTGTGTTCCAACAACTGAGTCCTTGCTCCTCCATAACCCTTGCCAAACACGGATCTTTTTACTGCTTCCTTAGTTTTGCCTATTCCAGAATGCCATCTAGTTGGAATTAGGTCAACTATAAAGTGTAAAGTCTTTTCCTATTGGCTTCTTTCACTTAGTGAGGTGCATTTAAAATTTCTTCATATCTTTTTATGGCTTCATAGCTCATTTTGTTTAGGCAGTGAATGATATTCTGTTGTGTGGATATACCACGATTTATTTATCCATTCGTCTACTGAAGGACGTCCTGTTTACTTATCAGTTTTGATAATTGCAAATAAAGCTGCCATGAACAGCCACGTTCAAGTTTTTCTGTGGATGTCCATTTCCAGCTCCTTTGGGTAAACACCAAGGAGTGTGATTGCAGGACCAAATGTGAGAATATCTTGAGTTTTATAAGAAACTGCCAAACTGTTTTCCAGTCATTGTGCCATTTTGCATTTTGCCAGCCATGAACGAGAGCTCCTGTTGCTCCACATCCTGGTCAGCATTTGTTGGGGCCAGTGTTTTTGATTTTTGCCATTCAAATGGGTGTAGTTACATGTCATGTAGTTTTAATTTACATTTCCCCATGACATATAATGAGGCATATCTATTTATATGCTCATTTTCCATCTTATTTTTATGTGAGGTACCTATTAAGGCCTTTGGGACATTTTTTAGTTGTTTGTTTTGAATATTGTTGAATTTTAAGCATTCTTTGTATATTTTGGGTAATAATCTTTCATCAGATGTGTCTTTGGAAAATATTGTCTTCTGGTCTGTGGCTTGCCTTTTTATTCTCTTTATGGTTTTTTTTTTTCAGATAAGAAATTTTAATGAAATTAGTTTACCATTCTTTCCTACATGGATCACAAATTTGGTATCGTATCTAAAACATTTTTGCCAGACTCGAGATGCTCTAGGTTTTCTCCTGTTGTCTTCTAGAACTTTTAGCTTGCATTTCGCATTTAGATCATGATCCTTTCAGGGTTAATTTGTGGAAGGTGTTAAGATCTGTATTCAGGTCTTTTTCCCCTCACATGGATGTACACTTGTTCTAGCTCCATTTCCTGAAAAATCTATCCTTTCTCCACTGAGAATTGCTTTTTCTCATTTTATTTTTCCCCCAGTACTGGAGATTGAAACCAAGGATGCTTTACCCCTGAGCTACATCCCCAGGGTCTACCTAACTTGCCCAGGCTGTGTCTGAACTTGCGATCCTCCTGCCTTGGCCTCCAGAGTAGTTGAGATTACAGATGTGAACCACTGTGCCTGGCTTTTTCTCCTTTTTCAAAAATCAGTTGACTGGGGCTGGAGTGGTGGCTCTGCAGTTACAGCGCTTTCCTGGCATGAGCAAGTACACGAGTTCAAACCCCAGCACTACATACGTAACTAATTGTCAGAGCAATGAAAGCCATGTAAAAAAAAATCAATAAAAATAGATTCCTCTGACTCTCTCTCTCTCTCTCTCTCTCTCACTGTCCTCTTTTTTTTAAAAAAAATCAGTTGACTATATTTGTGTGTTTATTTCTAAGCCCTCTGTTTTATTTCCTTGACTAATTTGTCTATTTCTTTTGTCAGTCCCACATCATGTGGATTATCATAGCTGTAGAATAAAAATTGATGTTGGGTAGTTTCAGTCCTCTGACTTTATTCTTCTCCTTCAATATTTCGTTGACTATTCTGTGTCCTTTTCTGTCCATACAAATTTTAGAATCAATTTGCTGAGATCCACAAAATATTCTGTTGGTATTTTGATTATGATTGCATTAAATCAACTTGGGAAGAGCTCTCATCTTGATAATATTGAAATTGCCTATCCATGAACATAGATTATCCGTCTACTTTTTTAGTTTTTCTTAAATTTCTGTCAGTCAGTTTTGTGTTGCTATAACAAGATACCTGAAGTCACACGATTGATAAAGAAAAGAGGTTTATTTAGGTCACAGTTCTGGAAATTTAAAAGTGTGGTGCTGGCATCTGATTAGTGTCTAGCGAGGGCCTGAGCTGCATCACAACACAGCAGAGACTGAGAAGGGGCAGCAGATGCTCCCACGTGTGAGAGAGACAGAGGGGAGGACCCCCTGCTTTATAACAACCCATTTCACAGTAAGTAACTCACTCTTGCACAAGCTGCACCTCATGAGGGTATAGCCTTCCTGGCCCCAAATGCCTCTTGAAGGCCCCTTCACCTTTAATGACTGCTTGGCATTGAGGATGAAGCCTCAACATGAATTTTGATGAGAACAAGCCACATATAAACCATACCATTTATTTTATTAGTGTTTCATAATTTTTCTCATCTGTCTTGTACATGGTCTGTTAAATTTACATCTAAGTATTTCACTTTTGGGGGTGGTAATGTAAATATTATGCTTTAAATTTCCAATTTCACTTGTTCATTGCTAGTTTATGGGACAGAAATTGGCTTTTTTTTTTTTTTGAAAGAGAGAGAGAAAGAATCACTTTTTTTTTTTTAAAGATACAATCATTTTTATTTAGTTTTTCATTGGTCTTCGTTGCTTCCATACTTTGTTGTGTATGTGGTGCTGGGGTTCAAATCTGCGGACTTGCTCATACAAAGCAAGCATCGTAACCGCCAACCCACCGCTCCAGCCCGGAAAGAATCGATTTTATTTAGTTTTTTTTGTGTGGCCAACACTTCATTGTGTACATGGTGCTAGGGTGGAACCCATGTCCTTAAGCATGCCAGGCAAGTGCTATAACCGCTGAGCCACTGCTCCATCCAGGACCTCCCTGCCATTTTAAGTGTAAGAGAGAGAGAAAGAGGGTCACGTTTTATAATTTTCATCTGGTTTTTGTTTTTTCTTCACCCAGCTGTGTATGTGGTGCTGGGGTTCAAACCTGGGTTCTCACCCATGCCAGGCAAGCGCTCTACGCTGAGCCACTGCTCCAGCACCCCAAGTGGCTTTTGTATGTTAACTTCATATCCAGGGTCCTTGCTATAACTGCGTATTAGTTGCAGGGGGTTTTCTGTCAATTCTTCTGGATTTTCTACCTAGACGGTCTCATCTACAAGGACAGTCTTATTTCTTCCCTCGTAACATTTGTTTCTTTGTCTTGTCTTATTCAGTTACCTAGGGCGTTCAATCTGCTGTTACAAAGCAGTTGTGAGAGGGTACTTCCTATCTTTGTTCCCACTTGAGTGGGAAAGCTTTTTTTGTTAAATGTTCTTTATTAAGTTGAGCAACTTTCCCTCTATTCCTTGTTTGCCGAGAATCTTTATCATGAACGAGTGTTGAATTCGTCAAATGTTTTTTCTGCATCTATGATATGATCTAATGATTTTCTTCTTTAGCTTATAGATTAGTTGCATTAATTAATTTTCAAATGTTGAACCATCTTTATATACCTAGGATAATTTCCATTTGGTTGTAGGGTGGAATTCTTCTTATACATTATTTAATTCAATTAACTAATAAAATTTTTGTGGAAAATTTTAAAAATCTATATTCTTGAGAAGTATGGTTTGAAGTTATGTTGCAATGTCTCTGTCTGATTTTGGTGTTAGTAGTATGCTAGCCTCGTAGAATGTTAGGAAGTATTTCTTGTACTTCTATCTTTTGAGGGAGATTATAGAATTGATAAAATTTATTTTTTAACGCAATAAAAATAGGTATAATTTATTTTTTAAATGTTTGGTAGAATTTGCCAGTAAAACATTTGGGCCTGGTGTTTTGTGTTCCAGACAGTTATTAATTATTAATTCAATTCCTTCAATAGATATAGATCTATTCAGATTGTCTATTTCTTCTTGTGTGAGTTTTGGCAGGTTGTAGTTTTCAAGAAGTTGGTCCAATGTGTCTAGGTGGTGAAATTTGTGGGAATAGGTTTGGTCTTGGCAAACCTTTATTATTCTTTTAGTATTCTTGGGATCTGTGGTGATATCCTGTCTTTCATTCCTAACATTGATAATTTGGGCCTCTTTTTTTCTAGTTAGTATGGGAGAGGTTTACCAATTTTATTGATCTTGCAAAGAATCATCTCTTGGCCAGGCATGGTGGTGCACATCTGTAATCCCAACCGCTTGGGAATCTGAGGCAGGAGGATCACAAATTCAAAGCCAGCCTCAGCAATTTAGTGAGGCTTTGAGCAATCGAATGAGACACTGTCTCAAAATATAAAAATAAAAAGGGCTGGGGATTTGGTTCAATGGTTCAGTGCCACCGGGTTCAATCCGTGGTACTAAGCAAACAAACAAAACAAAAACAAATAAACAAAAAAACACCAGGACCTTTTTTTTTATTAATTTCCCCTATTGATTTCTTATTTTTTAATTTCATTGTTTTCTATTGTATTTTTTCATTATTTCTTTTCTCCTGCTTGGTGTGCATTTAATTTATTTATCTTTTTTCCAGATTCCTAAATTAGAAACTTAGATTATTGATTGGAGACCTTTCTTCTTTTCTAAAATATGTATTCAATGCTATAAAATCTCCTCTAAGTGCTGTTTTTATTACAACCACAAGTTTTGATAAACTGACTTTTCATTTCTATTATGTTGAAAATATTTCAAAATTTATCTTGAGATGCCTTCTTTGACCCGTGCCATTTTAAAGCATGTTGTTTAATCTCTGAGTGTTTTGGAACCTTCCAGCTATCTTTGTATTACTGATTTCTGGATGTCTGTTCCAGTAGAAATCAATAATAAACTTCACTGTTGTCTGAGGACAGATCCTGCCTGATTTCCACTGTTTTACATTGGTGTTTGTACTCTAGATGCGGTATATCCATCTTGGTGAATGTTCCCTGTGAGCTTGAGAAGAACGTATGTGTTATTGTTGGATAAAGTAGTTTATTATAAAGTTTCATTATATCCAGCTCACTGGTGATGCTGTGGAGTCCAACTGTATCTTCACTACATTTTGTCTCCTGGATTTATCCATTTTTGAAGAGGGAAGTTGAAGTCTCCAACTATAATGGTGGATTCACATCTTTCTCCTTGTAGTTCTACGAGTTTTGTCCCCTAAATATTTTGATGTTCGATTATTACACTATACAAATTAAGGATTATTGCTATAATTGATTCCTTTATCATTCTATAACATCTTCCTTCTCCCTGGTAACTTACGTTGCCTGGAATTCTGCTCTGATATTTATATAGTTACTCCTATTTCCTTATTTTTTTTTAAATAAAGAGAGAGGGACAGTGAGAGAGAGAAACAACTTTATTTAGTTTTTCACATGGCCTTAGTTGCTCCAACACTCAGTTGTGTACATGGTGTTGGGATTTGAACCCGGGTCCTCGTGCTTGCCAGGCAAGCACCGAAACCGCTGAGCCACTGCTCCAGCCCCAACTCCTATTTCTTTTAACCAGTGGTAGCATGTTATAGATACATCTTCCTCCGGGCACTTACTTTTTTTTTCTTTTTCTTGGTACTGAGGATTGAACCCTGGAGTGATTTACCACTGACCAGTCTTTTTTTTTTTAAAGAGAGAGGGACGGGGAGCGGGATCAATTTTATTTAGCTTTTCATGTGGCTTTCATTGCTCTGAGACTTTGCTGTATACATGGTGCTGGGCTTTGAAGTCCCGTATCTGTGCTTGCCAGACAAGTGCCGTAACCGCTTAGCTACTACTCCACTGCTGACCAGTCCTTTTTATTTTTAATTTTTATTTTAAATTTTTGAGACAGAGTCTTACTAAGTTGCTGTGGGTCTTACTGAATTGCTGAGGCTGGCCTTGAATTTCCAACCCTCCTGACTCAGCCTCCTGAGTTGCTGGGATTATAAGGATGTGCCCCTGCCGCCTGCTTGCCATCCATTTACTTTAAATCTGTGTGTGTTCTAAGATTTAAAGTGGATGTATAAACAACATATAGTTTGGTCTTTCATTTTGAGCCACTGTGTCAACCTTTGTCTCTTAATTTGTGCATTTAGACAATTGGCATGTGAAGTAATTATTGACATAATTGTATTAGTGTCTACCATATTCATGACTCTTTCCTGTTTGTTGCCTTTTTTCTTTTTTCCCATTTTTTCTTTGACTCTTTTTCTGCTATTTGTGGTTTTAATTAGGCGTTTTGCATGGTTTCATTTTCTCTTATCTTAGTATATCAGTTATAGTATTTCTTTTTTGCTTTATTTAGTAAATGCCCTAGAGTTTGCAATAAACATTTCCAACTAACTCAATCCACTTTTGCATAATACTGAACTACTTCCAGGGTAATACAAGTGCCTTATAATAACAAAATATTTCTAAGGTCTCCCTCTTGTCCCTTATATCATTGTTGTCGTTCATTTTTCTTATACATAAGCACACACACACACACACACATATGCATATACACACAAGCACATGATTGAATACATTGTTGCTGTTATTCTAACCAAATTACTATCTCTTAGGTTCATTAACTTTTTTACAAATTTGAAGTTTTAATTTTACTCTATCATTTCCGGATGCTCTTACTTTTTTAATGTAGAACTGAGTTTTTTTTTTTTAAATCTCTTTTGTATTATTTTTGTTCTCTCTGAAGAGCTCTGTTCACGTTTCTTACATGACAGGTCAGCTAGCAACCAATTCCCTCAACTTTGGTTTGAAAAAGCCTTTGTTCCTCCTCACTTTTGAAGGACAGTTTCGCAGTACGCAGAGCTCCAGGTTAGCGATTTTTCTCTCCACACTTTACATGTTGCACTCCATTCTCTTCTTGCTTCCTGCAGTTCTTATCTTTGCTCCTCTGTAGGTAACATGCTTTCTTCTTTTTGCATTTTTCAATATTTTCTTTCTTCTCTGATTTTCTGAAGTTTGAATTGATATTCCTACGTGTAGATTTTTGTTTTTCGGTCGTGCATCTGGCTCGCTGTTCTCCAACCTCCATAGATCTGTGGTGTCTGACATTCATTTGGGGAAATTCACAGTCACTATTGCTTCAAATATTTCTGATCCTTTTTAAAAATCTTCTTCCTGTATTCTCTTTTCTTACACTTAATATTTTTGTAGTTGTCACAAAGTTCTTGGGTATGGTTGTGGGGTTTTTTTTCTGTTTGCTTTTCAGTTTTGAAAGTTTCTCTTGCCATCTTTAAGCTCAGAGATTCTTTCCTCAGCTATATCCCGTCTACTAATGAGCCCACCAAAGGCTTTCTTCACTTTTGTGACAATTTTTTTTATTTCTTTGTTATCCTATTTAGAATTTCCATCATTCTGCTTCCATTGTTCATCCGTCCTGCTCCTGTTCCTTTATCTATTATAGTCGTTAGCGTATTAATCATAATCGTTTTAAATTTTATGGTCTGATAATTTCAACAAACCTGCCGTATCTGAGTCTTATTCTGATTCTTGCTATTTCTTCCAACTGTATTTTTGCTTTCTAGTATGCTTTGATGTTAGTCCTTTTTCTATTTCTGTGACAAAATAACTGAGGAAGAGTTTTAAATGAGGAAATATTTATTTTGGCTCAGTTTCAGAGGTGTCAGTCCACGGTTGCTTGTCTTCATGGCTTTGGACCCATGGCAAGGTAAAATGTAGTAGTAGAAGTGTGTAGTGGTACAAAGCACCTCACCTTGTTGGTGGCTGGGCAGCAGACAGAGCTTGTGTTTTGCAACAACCCACTTCCTCCTGCCCCTCAAGTGAAGGAATCCATTCATGACACTGTTGGCCAGGGACAAAGCTCAACACTTCAGTTTTTTTTTTATTTTTTATTTTTGTTGTTTTAAAAGAGAAGGAGAGAGAGAGAGAGAGAGAGAGAGA
>PVKS010022512.1:0-33613 GCA_004027875.1 Aplodontia rufa | reverse complement strand
AGTCCCCTGGAAAGATACCCAGGAGTGGAATAGCAGGGTCGTATGGTGGAGTCATCCCTAATTTCTTAAGGATTCTCCATACTGCTTTCCAGAGGGGCTGTACCAGTCTGCAGCTCCACCAACAGTGTGTTAGTGTGCCTATCTCTCCACAACCCCTCCAGCATCTATTGTTGTTTATTTTCTTCATCTTTGCCATTCTTTTGTTTTCTCAGGTTAAGATGACACCGAGAGCCCTGGTTTCCACGGTCTATAATTCCCCCTCATAAGGGCTCCAGCATCACTCCACCAAACTCAGCTCAGTGGTGCTGCCTTCCATCCAAAGCACTGACTTTCGTTTCAACTTCTTGTTTCAGTTAGGGATGATTTAGAAGTATACTAGTTTCCAAATATCTGGGGGATTTTCTCAACACCCTTTCTGTTATCTCTACTCCTAATTTCCACTGTGGCAGGAGAATGGACTATACATGACTTGACTCTTGAGAACTATTTTATGGTCCAGAATGAGGCCAATCCTGTCTTGTTGATTATTTTCTGATTAACCTGTCGATTACTCAGAAAGGGTCATCAAAATACTTGGCCACAGCTGTGTGTCTAATTCTTCTTCCACTTTCTGCTTTGTGTATTCTGGAGCTCTGGGAGTAGACACATAAATGTTCAGGTCTGCAGTGGTCTCTTGAGTAACTAACTCTTTCATCATCTGGAAATCACCTTCTTTATCCTTGGCAAAATTCTTTGCTCTGAAATTGTCCAGATATCAATCAGTCACAGCCATTTCCTTATGACTAGTGTGAGCATGGTCAACTCCATCCTTTTTCCTCTTAAACTACTTGATCTTCACAGTTAATGTGTTTCCTGTAGGCAGCATATAATTGGGTCTTTTTTTTCAATGTGATCACCTCTACTGCTTGGCTGGGGCTCTACCAGCTCACATTTGGTCAACTGACACTGTTAGGTCTGGGTCTACCCTCTTGCCGTTTTCCATTCGCCCCATCTGTTCTTCTGCCTTCTCGTGTATTGTTTATTATTTGTTATTTCATTATATCTTCTTTGTTGGATTATTACTTGTAACTCTTTATTATTTTGGTGGTCACCTTAGGGTTTATAGGATTTATCTTTAATGTTTCAGTCAATATTCAAGAGACTTCATACCACCTGTATACACTAAGATTATAATAATGTATTTCCATTTATCCCCTTCAGCTTTTATGCTATTGTTTTTATACATTTTACATAATGTAGACTCCAAATAGAGTGCTAACATTTTTATCTAAATAATCATCATCAAGAGAGTGAAATAAGAAAAATTAATCTTTACCCATGGACTTGTCATTTCACGTATTCTTTACTAGTAGTGTAGAGTTGCACTTCCATCTGGAACCATTTTCCAACTGTCTGAATCATTTTAAGGGGGTGCTGGCCTGCTGATAATGAAAATTTTTAGCACTTTTTTTTGGTCTAAAAACATCTTCATTTCCCCCTTGTTTTGGAAAGATGTTTTTGGCTAGGCATATAATTCTCGAATGCCAGGTTTGTTTTCCCCTCTTTCAAAACTTCAAGGATGCTGTGCACTGACTGGCTGATCTCTTCAGATCTTCCTTTCGTGACTTGCAGGCGTGATTTCTCTTTTGCATTACTCCCAACAAGAAATCTGCTGTTCTTTATCTGTGCTCCTCTGTACATAACACGTCTTTTCTTGCTAGCTGACTCCTTGTTGGTTTTGAGTGACTCAGTTATGATGTGCCTGGGTGTACAATTCTGTCCCTCAGTAGTGGCAGGGGCCTCATTTCAGGATCTCCTACACATACCAAAATCCAAAGATGCTTTTGTCTGTTATATAAAACGGTACAGTATTTGCATATAACCCATACATAGCCTCCCATACTTATAATACCTCATATAACGTAAATGCTATGCAAATAGCTGTTCTAATGTGTTGTTTAGGGAGTAATGACAGGGAAAGTCTGTACTAGTCAGATGTGAGGAATCTTGATCCAAGACTGAACTCTCCTATGTGTAACCCACAGATGTAGAATCAGTCTCTTTCGGGGTTGAACAATTCTCATTTCACTGTAATTTCTAGAAGACCGAGGATTTTACACTTTCCAGGTCTCTACGTAACTATTTGAACAGAGAGCACCAGTTGTAGTAACTGGACTTCTGAAAACTCCAGCAACTGCGCTGGTCCTGACGGATCCTTTCCCTTATTTCCTGGCGTGCTTTCCTATCCCGTTCACAGCTGGCAATTGCTCAAAGGCCCTCAGACTGTAAATTTTACTTTGCTGGGTGTTAGACAGTTTTGTGTTCCAATAAACCTTCTTGAGCTTTGTTCAGTGATAGTTAATTTTCCTGGAAAACAGGCTGATTCTTTCAGATCTCCCTTTCATGATGTGCCAGGCAGGAACACAGTGGTGTCCTGCCTAGGGCTGTTGGAGACTCTTCCCAATACCCCACGGGAGTCTGAGTTTTTCCAGTCTGCTGCTGGTGGAAACAAGCACTGGTGTGGGTGGCGGACACTGTCTCCTCTGGTCCTTCAGATGAACAATCTGCTCACACTGCTCAATCGTCAGCTGATCAAGGGGACCCTCCATCATCTCCATGGCCTGCCTCCTGTACAGCTCTCTCCTTCCACTCACACTGCCCTGCACACTTAGAGCTGGGGTCTCTCTGGATCTCAGTTCTATTTTCTCAACTCGTCCACTCTGCATGGCTCTGTCCCAGGGTCCTCTCCCTGTACCACAGCCAGGAAACATTCTCAAGGCCATACTATGCTGAGGCAACCACAGGGCTCTTAATTCTTTCCTGCCTTGCAGAGATCACTGTCCCTTTTTGAATGATGTCCAGTGACTGAAGCTGTTGTCTCGGTATTTTATATGGATTTGCAGGTTGTTTCAGGTAGGGAGTGAATCTGGTTTCTATTACTCTTGACAAGAAGCAGGAGTCCAGGTCCCTTATTTTTTCCTTATGATGAACCAAAATTCCTCCAAGTGATGGTCACATGAGTTTTCTTTCTTTTTTTGTTAGTAAGATGGAAAATCATGGGTCACCTTCTTCCATGCCATTCGGACTGATCTAAGTTACTTCTGCAAAAGCTGCTTTTGGAATTCTTCCATATGGAAAGGTCCATGAGTGAGATGACACGACTAGTTCATGGGACAATTTTTTTTGAAGGTCATGTTGAGACACTTCCTTCAAGACATCAAAGTCTTTAGAACACCAACTATTAAATCTGGTTCTGTGTTCAGCATGAAAACAAAGACTGACAACTCTGGGACTTCTCCACTTACCTGAATGTCCTGTATGCTGAGTTCCAGCATGTGACTGGTCGCCAGTTGTGTGTAGTGGACATTGATTCCCGTAAGACTTGCAAAGACAAGTTCTTCTGGGACTTTATTAATTAAGGACACACCAATTCCACCTTCTAACCTCACGAGCACCTGAAAGGAAACCAAACTATGAGCCCCCATCGTAAACACACCTCACACAGCCAGGAGAATACGAGGAAACGGATTGCGTTACGTCCCTTTGCTCTCCACCTCTGGGCAGATGAAAGCCACTGAAGAGGGGCCTACCACTCCCGGTTCTGGCCCCAGTGCTGTCATCTCCCAGAAGCCATCCACGTTAGGCACCCTCCCACCCAGCCAGAACACAGTGACGTCACAACCCCTGCACATGAGCTCCGAGGACACCCTGCATTGCAGGAGTGCCAACGTTGGTGACTCTTCTCCCTATGCGACATGCAAGACCCCACTTCAAGGCACTTCCACACTATCAGGTCCTGGAATTAAAAAAGAAATAACTGGACAAGTATCAAGTAAGTGTGGCTTTTCATTATCACCCAGTTTCCTCTTCAAACGTTTTATTCCCTCTCCAATGCCCAAATGAGGAGAGGGGAAGGAAGATGCCAGAGTCAGCTAGAAAAAGAGGAAAATAAAACAAAAAACCCGATTTTTCTCCTTCTTTACCATATGGCCCATTTAAATTAAAATGGTTTCACTTCCTTTTCTGCCACCTTGCTTTAGCAACATTTCTGACACAGACGTTAGCTGCCGTCACATAATCATCAGGGAAATGTTAGCGGTCACATCACAGGGTCGCACATTCATGTCAAGATAAAGATATAGGCAGTGAGGCAAAACTCAGCACAGAACTCACACAGAATGGAAAGAAAACAAAATCATGGGGCAAAGCTCTCAAAAACCCAAGATCAAGAAAATAAAGTTAGCCAGGTGCAGTGACACACGTCTGTACTCCCAGCGATCCAGGAGGGTGAAGCAGGAGGATCACAAGTTCAAAGCCAGGCTCAGTAATTTTTCAAGATCCTGTCTCAAAATCAAAGGGCTGGGGATGCGGCTCAATGGTCAAGCACCCCAGGTTCAATCTCTGGTACCAAAAAACAAGGTAAAGAAAAAGAAATTTAAAACTTACTTCCAATTCCTGCTCCGTATCTGGATTCCTTAGTTTCTGCAGCTCTTGTTCAGTGACAGGAAGTTCATCCATCTCATATGAAGAACGGTCACTCTTCCGCTGGCAGAAATCTGTTATCTGAAGTCAAACAAACACCACACAGAGGGTTCACCCCTCCCCTGGAAGCCATGCTGACCATGAGATCGAAAGTCACTGCGCCCAGAACCCTCAGAGAACAGCTACAGAGGTCCACGAAGCCAGCAGGCCCCAGTCTCTCCAGCAACTCTCGCGCTGCAGACCTGAGAGCCTGCACGCAGGGTCAAGTCTGTGATGCTGAGCCAAATGCACAAACCTCACGCCACTGCTTTCGTCTCCACCTGAGAGGAGACTGTGCTTCACAGTGCCACGTGGGGTGCCATGTGATCACGGCATCCCACCTGAGCTCACCACTGCATTCTAAGGCTTGTGGTCCTTGGGTCACTAACACCATCATGATTAATGAAATCCCCTTCTCAGCACGGCTTGTCGTGGCTTTTGGACATCTTCATGTGGAGGACAGATAGTTACCCTACCTAACCAGCCTTATTTCCCGACAAGTTTGCTCGGTGTTCATTGCTTAGTGACCTGGATCAGCGACCTCCTCGCTGCCTAAATCGGAGTTGCGGAGGCCATCCTCAACTCCTCCCTCTCCCTCGTCCCCACAGTGGGTCAGCCACCAGCTCTGACGCACTCTGCTCCTACACAGCTTTGTTAATGCTTGCTCCTCTCCACCGTCCTCATTCCCACTCCTGTCAGTTGTCCAGCTCAGGCCACCATCATGTCCTAACCACAGTACTAGCTTTCTCTCTCTCTAATGCTCTCTACTCCCATTCCCCACACTGCACCCCGAGCGAGGTGTCTAAAATAAATTCTCATCACACCAATCCCTGACTCCTTGCTGCCCTGGAAAAACCACTAAACCTCAGTGTCCACCCAAGGCTTCTAATGACGTTGCCCCTGCTTCTGCTCAGCCTTGCTCCTCACCATGTTCGCTGAGCCAGAAGAACGCAAGACCACCCTTCCCTACGGACCTTCACTAATCAGCTTCCCAGATACTACAGACTTCACTTTCATGCTTTCTTCTCATAGATGGTCCCCCCTACTCCAGAACATAAACTCTATGAAGACAGGGAATTTTATCTCTTCGCTCACTGGCAAAGAACTGTGCCTGGTTCTGCCAGCTGCTCACTAAATAAATGCTGAATGCAAACCCCCTCTGCTGAGGACAGGCCCTCGCCCCAGCAGAGCCTCTGGCTGACGGCCTTTACAGCCACTGCTGCTCCCGGGAATCCCCCAGACTCCGAATTCAGGAGCACAGCGCCTTCCAGACTTCCTCCACTCCTACCCTCACACAACACAACATTCATCTTCTGTTAATGCCTCCAATACATCAGGTGTTTAGAAGTTGTTATATCTTGCCTCCTCTTTAATTCTACAGCAACTTTATGAAGTGAGTCCATCCCCGTTTTACAGTGATAAAGATACCATATTCTCATTCCCAACATCGGTATGTTCAAAAATCCTGTTGAGGGACTAACCATGAGACCCATGGGAGACAGAGGGGTGTGGACACGAGTTTCATGTCAGGTCCTATGATAAATTATCACCTGGAGTGCTCTGGTTGGTCCATCCGGGATGACTCTGATGGATAACATTCCAGAACCAGGCCTCATTTTTTGGTTAATAAATTGTTGCTCAGGTGGAACTGGCCCCAAAAGCTCCACAGATGTGTCAGGACCAAGAACTACTTCAGCTCCGTCAAACAAGCCAGGAAGTCCTCCTTTCGCCTGAAATACATTGAAAGGCATAAGAAAAGGCAAAGTGGATCCTAATGACTCCACACAGCATCTGAAACAGGTTACAAAGCTCAAGTTCTCCTTCAGAGGCCCACGGTCGACCCAGAGCCAAGCATTTACTATTTGTTCAGCTTTTCAAAGAAAAACAGGAGCATGTGAGAAGAGGCAAAGCTATGCTGCATGAGTCTGGGAAGTGGCCTACATGCGTAGTAAGAGACCTCTCCATGAACAGGGTGTGCTTTACTCTGCTTTCTAATAACTTCTAGTCATTAGCAAAACAACTTCCAAAAGTAGCCACAGCTAGTTCTGTTTCTCTGAGCAGTCTTATTAGGGTTGATGTTCTGGAAACACAACAATTATTACTATCATTCAGCTTTCTAATAAGAAGCAAATTCTACAATTAACAACCTCCCTGAACAGGCCCATGGTGGGACAGCCGGTGTCAACGTTCAGAAGCTGGTGCCTCTTCTAAAATCTAACAGGGCACTGAGAATGTCACCCAAAGCCCATTACGCAGGCCTTTGGGGAAAGCAGGCTCTTGCAGTGTCCCCAAGTGATACATGAGTCTACAGGACAAGCCTGAGGGCGCCAATGCAGGCTGCAGGCAGCAGGCACACAGACTGTCAGGACCTCTTGCTAATTCAAATCCCGAGGGAACAAAGGACACAGGCGCAGGTCTGCAGGACAGGTTCAGCAGAGAGCTACTGTGATGCAGATGGGCGCTCTTCAGTCACTTTCTTCAGCCCATTTCCCTAGCCAAACACAATCCACACGGCTGAAAACTGTACTGTGCCGACATTCACAAGCAGAAAACATGAAAGAGATTCAAGAAACAACAAACACCAGAAAGGGATTTTGTGGGAGGAAAATACTCCAAAAGAAGTGGAATTATATGGACTTTAGAAACAAACTGAAGTAAAGTCAGGGTCAAACCCAGAACCTCCAACTCATAACAAGCCCGTTTTCTCCCTCTACAAGTCTGGATTGTGTTGCTAATTGAAAATCACAAATCCATTCCAGATGTGTGCTTCATATAAGTAGGCAGCTTGCCTTTGATGAAAAAAAGCTCAGGGCGATAGAGATAAAGAAAATAAATCTCACCAAATAGCAGCAGGGGCTCCTTGCAGTGGTGCACACTGCCCTAGACCACACGTCCCTGTATGGAAGGACAGCCAGGACCAGTGGTGTGCCACAGTCCTCCCTGAGGGCCTGATGTTCAGGCACTGACTGCGGGGCTAAAACTCCAGGCGGGGGCAGAACCACACACACGGTCACGCTGCTTATCAGTGGTGCTCAAACCTCCTCAACACCTTCCCATCTGCTCGTCTCAAACCAACAGGCTTATTCCCAGCCTGAAGCAAGAATAAGCTTTTAGATTTTCTGGCAGAAAATCTAAATTTGTTTTCAAACACATATTTGCTTATAAAGTACCTGGCAGTTTGTTATGGAATAGACTGGCTGAAGTGAGTACACAGGAAATTGTCTAGTAATCTTGATTCTGACATTTGCTACAACAATTAAATGCTGATCTGGGCACCACTAAGAACGTAGAAGTAAACAGAAGTAAGGTCATGTGGAGCCCGGGGAGACTCAGCATCTCCGACAATTCCACACAAAGACTCTTGACACTATTACATCAACTTCATGAGCCTAAAAATAGCCCATCTAACTTAGTGCTAGGCTTTGAGTTTATACTTTTCTTTCCTTCTTTTAAAAAATACATAGGTAATTTATGTCAGAGAACGAAATCCAGAGAAACCAAGGGAAAAAACCATCACTCAAGGCATCTATCCTCTCTTTCTTAAAAGAGAGAAAGGGAGGAAGGGAGAGAGAGAGAGCGTGTGTGTTTTCTTTTCAGCTGGTTTGTTTTTTCTTCACTTAGTTGTGCATGTGGTGCTGAGAATCAAACTCAGGTCCTCATGTGTGCCAGGAAAGCGCTCCACCCCTGAGCCACTGCTCCAGCCCAAAGCAGCCATTCCTAACACATTTGCAGCATGTCACCTTCATAAGTACACACAAGTACAACAAAACTTCTTGCCTGGCCTTTAACAAAAACAGAGCAGCAACATGTGCACTGATCTGTAATTCAATTTTCCCACTGAACAAGTTATCATGTATAACTGAGCCGAGAGACTCTGGCTCAACTCATGTGCTGCAACAGGGGCACAAAGCTACTGACCTGGACCACCAAGCCGTGTAAGCCACAGGTCAGCTTTCCTTCCCGGAAGCTCCATGTCTGAGTCGTGCTTCGCCTGCGGTCAGGCTTCCTCAGCATCAGTGGCTCGTATCTGCACAGAGAGCACTGCAGTGAGATCCCTGGGGGACACGGAGGAGCTGAGGGGCAGGCTCCGCTCTTCCTCCTGCAGACCCTGCAGCTCATGCGAACGGCCAGCCAGCTCCCCCCATGGCAGGCAGGAGCCTCTCGATGAGGACAGCAGAGCACGCTGGACAGCAATGAGGGCATATAAGGGACAGGGCAGGATGGGCACCGTGCCGTGTGGGAAGGGTCATCTGCTAACTACGTATAACACCTTCTCAGGAGTCTTTTTTCCATTTTATTTCTGAATCCTTTTATTTTATTTTAATTTCTAAGTCTTTGTGGAAGTAAATAAAGTATCAACTGAAAACAAATATACTGATTTCACGAAAAAGCTAAGGCACAGGCAAATAAAATGATTTATACAACTCAACAAGCAGATTTCAATGCAGGAGTTATTCATAAAAACACATTTGAGTAGTCTTTTATTAATTTAATTTGTGCCCTCAAAAGATTTAACAAGTTATACAAAACATTTTTAAAAAGTGTTTACTTTTTGAAACTTAAGAGTGGACTGGAAGTTTGGGTGAAAGAAATGTTCACATTTCATAAGAGCACCCCCCCCCTTTTTTTTTTTGGTACCAGGGATTGAACCCAGGGGTGCTTAACCACTGAGCTACGTTCCCAGCCCGTTTTATACTTTGAGACAGGGCCTCAGTTGCTGAGGCTGGCTTTGCATTTTTGATCCTCCTGCCTCCACCTCCTGAGCTGCTGGGATCACAGGTGTGTGCCACCACACCCAGTTCATAACAACTTTTTTATTATTTGATATTTCTTAACCTGTGTGTGTCTTGCCATCATATTTTTTTAAAAAATAGAGAAGTCCGATTTGGGAATCTGGCAGGCTGCAGTCATTGATAAAAAATGCAAATGTAAAACTGCAAATTATTACAAGAGTTTACAGAACTCTACAGTTTGTTGTAGATTTCATTCATCTGAGTGTGAATTTGAAAGCAATGAGCTTTAATCAAGGCATCTTGAGGGGTAGCGGCTGTAGCTGGAGTGTGTGCCAAGCATGCACGGGGATCTGCACTACATCCCCAAAATCACCTTAAAAAAGAAAGCAAAAATCAAGAAAATCACCTGTTGTCGGTGACAGCAGCAAGACCAGCAATGTCAAGGATGGCGGAGCCCTCGGTAGAGCGGGTGGCCGAGGGCTTGCTGGGGTTGTGAGGAACTGAAGAGCCTTCATGGGCCAGCATTCCCGTGCCTGTCATCCTCCAGAGCTGAGAGCGCTTTCCAGGCTCCTGCAGAGCACACACAAAGACAGAAAAAGCATCATGGGCAGCCACAGCCAGCCGCTCACTCCGTACGGGAGCTTCTTCCATGTCACACAAACGCAGAGTCATGCTTCTGCTGCACCTGCGATGAGCTATGCTGAACTCTCCAACCAACCAAACAAGAATTACAAATACTGCAAATGCTTCATACACCTGGTATCTTTTCCTTTTTTAGAAATTATGAACAATGGGGACTGGAGCACTGGCTCAGTGGTTATGGCGCTTGCCTGGCATGCGCGAGTACATGGGTTCAAACCCCAGCACCCACGTACACAACTAAGTGTCAGAGCAACGAAAGCCACGTGACAAACTCAGTAAAAATTGATTGCCTCTGTCTCTCTCTCACTGTCCTTCTCTCTTAAAAAAAAAGAAAAAAGAAAAAAGAAAAAAGAAAAGAAAAGAAAAAAGAATTTACGAACAATGGCTAGAGAGACGGCCCAGCAGTAGAGTGCTTGCCCGGCACGTGTAAGGACCCAGTTTCGATCCCCAGCACCACATACACAGCTAGGTGGGGGAAAAACAAAAACCAAATGAAAAAAATACTCTCTTTCTCTCTCAAAAAAAAAAAAAGTTAGGAACATAAGGTGAGAAAGTCTCTGCATGGCTACACTGCCACGATCACAGCTGTTCCAGACAGGAGCCCTCGGGTGCCCTTGCCACAGAGAAGGAGCCAATCATGCTCAGAATAGACAACAGCCTCGACTTTTGGTCACTGGCAACCTCATGGCACCAGAGGTCCTCCATTCCTCCCTGATGCTCATAAAAGGTGACGAACCCTACTGATCATTTCCAGCTTTTATAAGTTGACGACATTCGAATGTTAATTGGGTGCATTCAAAGGTTACACTAACTTGATTTCTGTTAACTGTATATATTTATTTCTCCTTAGGAATATTTAAAACAGCAAACAGGTTTCCAGATCAATCATGAAAGTCTATAGAATCCATATTTATTAATATGGAGTAATAATAATACTTATCAAATAATAATTCTCAAGACTTTACTTTGTGCCAGTTATTGGTCTGAAAAATTTCCATGCAACAGCTCATTTGACCCCAAAAACAATTCAATGAAGTATATGCTGCACCATCTTTATGGACAAGAAGATAAGGCTCAGGGAGATGAAGTGACTTCCCCGTGCTCACATAGCTAGTGGGTGGCAGGGCCAGAATCTGGATCTGCACAGCCTCATGCCACAGCCTGCAGGCTGACCTGCTCTGCCCTACAGCTTCTAACACAACCCAGTAACACCCCCACCCCAGCCCAGTGAGGAGCGCCTAGAGCAACAGACACTTCAGGTCCTACAGATTCACTCACGTGGCACACGCGTGCTGGAAAGACTGCTTCTGCGTTCTACAGAGCAGAAACCACCTATTCATTGGGTGTGCACCAGAGTCAAAATGCCAGGATTCGAGACCCAGCTGCACAGTTTATGAGCTGAGTGACCTGGACACGTTACGTAATCTCTTAGAGCCTCCGTTTTCTGATCTGTCATAAAGGGAAATTAGCCACCTCTTGCAGCTCTTGTGGTAAGCATAGTGAACTCAAGGCGACAGCATGCCTGGCGCAGGGCATGGCTGTATGAACGCTTGTCATGCTGTCCTGTGCCTCTTAATGCAGCACCTGATGTGCGTCATCTTCACTGACCCCTTTAATACATGTGGGAGGTCGCTAGAAAACAGTTAGGATCGGGAAATTCCACACATCCTCTATCTTTCACTGGATGAGCCAGAAGGCAAACCTAGTCAGGTAGCAGCCCTTCCTACCGGGACCTCCTGGGTCTGCAGGGAGAAGGAAGTGCGAAGCGCTCCTCTGCCCACTGGCAGGCCTGCCTCTCTGCTCACAGAAGACACAGTCCAAGCACCATGTCAAGGTGCGAAAGCATCTCCAGCTTCCCGCAGGTGACCAGGTGCGGAGTTCTCACACCATGGCTCCTCTGCTGCCCAGCCTGGTGCATGAGCTCCCCCAAAGCAGGAACCCACCAGGTTTCACATGAAAACTGGAGATGCACTGCTCTTCCGTTCCTGTCCCCTTTCACCTAACAATTAAGTCCCAAAATTGTCAGACAGGACTGAGGAAGGCAGAAGTCTGCAGGGTGTGTGTGTGTTGTGGGGTGTTCCGTAAGGGCTGCATAACCTCAAAGTGATGGAACTGTAAACAAGCTGCTTCACAGTGCACCCATGTCCTCCATCCAGGCTTTCAACTCTATGACTCAAATTACACAAGACCTCCAGGAACAATCCCACAGGTCCATGCTGGTCTCCCTCTCCCGACACTGGCTTCTCTGGTGTTCCTAAACTGCTGTCTTTCAGTTTCAACGGTTAATGGTCAGTCTTTCTGTCATTTTAAATATTTCTGGCCAAATTTTACTGCCTTTCTCTCCAAATCTAGGTCCACCAGCATAAACACTTTTCTAAACTCACTTGAAAAGAGCATCTAACTGATGCATCTTTCTCTTTTTATGCTGATTTACCAGAAAGTATATAGAAGGAAAAATTTTGTCAGTGTGGTTTCTTTTTAATTCATTTTAAGAAGATTAGTAAAGTGCTACAACAGAAAAATAATGGGAAAAACAAAACAAAACAAAACAAAAAACCAAAACCACAAATTCAAGGATTAAGTTCTCCAAAATGACACTGAAGATGAGAAGGCTTGGAATTCCTAGACTGGGTGTCACGGCACAGTGGACCCTGAACTGGAGCCCTCAGGACTTCTTGTTCCTGGCCTCGAACAAGACAAGTTTCCATTCGCTCATCTGTCAAATGCACGCTCTGGGCTAGATGATCCCAAGTGCCTTCCAGAGCCACAAACCCTCCACTTACGTCCCAGGGCCTGAGCTCTTACCTTCTTCTTTAAAATGACTCTCTGTGTCTTTGGTGAGACGTCCAAGACAAGCTCTGCACAGGTGATGGCCTTGTTGGAAGACACGGGCCTTCCTGTCCCCTCCTGCAAACTAGGATTAAATAAATGAGTCTACACACACACATTTTCATACTATATTCAAGTCTTCATTAAGCAAACGAGTAAAACCTCTATTAAAGAAAAAAAATTAAGTATAGAAGAAGGATTAGGGCTGTTCTGTACTAGTCAAAGATTCATTTGCAAGAATATATACACTGCTATCCCCTGATAAATTTAGTGGCTTAAAATTCAGACATGAGAGGCTGGAGCGGTGGCTCGGTGGTTGCGGCACTTGCCTGGCATGTGCAAGTACATGGGTTCAAACTCCAGAACCCATGTACACAATTAAGCATCACAGCAATGAAAGCCATGTGAAAAACACAATAAAAATTGATTCTCTCTCTCTCACTGTCCTTCTCTCTTAAAAAAATAAAAATAAAAAAAAATTATACATGAAAGGATATTTAGAGGCAAAAGGAAAAAAAACCCAAACCAAGGCAGATATCTGATAGGACCAGCAATGAGCCCTGCTGTGCTACTCTGCCAGTCATCAGTACCTCAGCATCCTCAAGTTTTCGCAAGAAATCACAAATTCCTTCAGGATGAAGAGAAAGCAAGGGTGAACCAGTGTCCTCTACTCAATCCTGAGCCCTCTGGAATGCCGCAGCCTGGCTACTCTGTGGGTGTCTGCAAAGGGCTTTATTTAGACTATTTACCCATTTCCATCAACTTCTTCATCACAAAAGTACTGATAAATCTGGAGTTAAAAACTAGTTTTCATGACCCCAAAACCATAAATGACAAAAAAAAAAAAAATAGATTTCAAAATGAAAAACTATTGTTCTTCAAAGGATACCAAAAAGTCAAAAGACAAGTCACAGAATGGGAGAAACATTTGCAAATCATGTGTCAACAAGAAACTGGTATCAGACTTGTAAAGAACTTCTACAATTCAACAATAAAAAGGCAAACACTTCCACTTAAGCTGAGCAAACGGTTTGAATGACCGTTTCTCCAAAGCGTGACCAAGTGCATGAAAAGAGGAGTCATCATTCATTGTTAAGAAAGGCCCAACAGCTGGGCGCAGTGGCGTGTGCCTGTAGTCCCAGCTACTTGGGAGGATGAGGCAGGAGGATCGCTGGAGCCAGAGAACTTGTTGCTGTAGTTCACTAAGTTCAGTATCAACATGGTGTCCTGGGAGCAGGGTGCCACCAAGCTGCCTAAGGAGGGGAGAACCGGCCCAGATTGGAAATGGAGCAGGTCAAGAAATGCCCAATAATACATGTTAATCAAAAACAAACTAATGTGAATTAAAACCACAACGAGATGCCACTTCACACCCAGCAGAACGGGTATAATACAAAAAAAAGAAAAGAAAGATAATTCTAACACGCACTGGTGAGGACGTGCAGGGTCCGGAACCCTGTGATGCACCTGCTGGCGGGAATGCCCAGTGGCTGGACCCTGGGAAGCCGTAGGCAGTTCCTCCAAAAGCTGAACAAAGAATTGCTATGGACACGGCCAACCCACTCCTTAAAACTAGGGACTCAAACAAATCCCTGCACAGGCACGTCCAGAACAGCACTGCTCACCTGCGCCAAGAGGCAAAAGCAAGCCAAAGGCTCCCGAGCGGATCAAGACCCAGATCGCGGCCGTACACTCAAGAGAAAGCCACCCCGCGGCAGAAGTGTGCACGCTCACCACAAGAAGAGCGACGTTCACCACAGTGCAGGCACGGTGCAGCTGAACCCCAAAAGGGCTCAATGAGAGCAGCCAGACACGAGTGGCCACCTACGAGGGTGACCTCCTTTATGTGAAGTATCCAGATTAGAGGTTGCCAGGGTCTCGGAGGAGTGAGGAGCGAGCAGTAACTGACTACTGGCTTTGGGTTTTCTTCAAAGTGCTGGTCAACACCAAGAACATGTTAACTGCCATTAGACTGTTCACGCTAAAACGGTTAATTTCATGTTATGTAAATTTCTTCTCGATTAAAAATAACAATAATTCGAGTCTTTTCCTCCATCATCAGTTCCCGACAAGAATGCAAAGAAATAGCATCTAAGTGCTCCAGAAAGTGCTTCAACCACTTAGCAGAATAAGAGTATTGGAATTCTGCTGTTCAGTCCTGCACACCAAGGTTCTCTCTTTATCTGCTCCACGTCACCTCCCACTGAGCTAAGTAACTACTGGAATTCACAAAGCAGAGGGAAAAACACCGCGTGCAGATTTAGAACTGGTTTTCCAGGCACTAAATCTTAAGCAGGTCACACTGTGCAGTGCCACCATCTTCAGAACCAGCAACAACAAACAAACAAACATCACTGGCTCAAGAAGAAAACGATAAACACCCAGCATCACCGTTACGACCGGGAACTGCGACCAACAAGGGGAGAAGAGCTCTCCCCTCTGCAAGCTGGATTCACGGCAGAGATCACTGTGGGTGCCCAAGTACCTAGGAGAATCTCATGCACAAGCAACATTAGGCAGAATAGTTTGGAAAGGAACATGACTTTCAATGGTCAAGACTCAGCCACTTCCCATGTCTTCAGATAAACCTTCAACACAGGAGAACAACACTGTATCATTGGGCATCTCCTTAACACTGGTAAAATGACTTCTTTTTGAAATCTTCTATTGCCAATCAATGGCAGAACTGGAGTAAGCTTGATAATATTCATCTAAGTTTTCTAAATATAATTATTCAAACAGTGAAGATTATAATTCTAAAGCAAATGGAGTTACTATGAAGTTAAGCTATGGTAGTTGGCTCTAGGTAGATATCAAGGGTGTTGAGTGTCTGTTTAGCAGTTTTCTCAATGAGGAGGGTTGTCAGAAACAATTCTGAAGATTAGTTAGTTTCAAATAAAGAAAGAGGAAAACATATATTTTAATCGCAGTAACTCAGGAGGCTGAGGCAGGAGGATCACACATTTGAGACCAACTTCGGCAACATAGCAAAATTCTATCTCAAAATAAAAAGTAAAAAGGGCTGGGGATGCGGCACAGCAGTGAAGCACCCCTGGGTTCAATATCCAGTGCCAAAAAACTCTGAAAGAAAGAAAGAGGCAAAACAGACTAGCAGGAGAAAGTTTAAGAAATACATACAAAATAACTGTTTAGTTCAAGAATTTAAGATATAAGAATAACAACTCATGGGAGGAGTTGCTAAATACCAGGATGGATTGATGGGAGAGGTCTTTCAAAAGAGAAGAGTCTTGCCTCTTGAGATAAATTTGAAGCTAGGGGCTGCAGCAATGGCTCAGCAGTGACGGTGTTTGCTTGGCATGCACAAGGACCCAGGTTTGAAGCCCAGCACCACGTACACAAGTGCTGGAGTGTTGGAGTAACGGAAACCATATGAAAAACTAAATAAAATTGATTCTCTCGTTCTCATTCTCTCTCACTATCCCTCTCTCTCTTTAAAAAAGAAAAAAAGAAATTTAAGCTATCTGAAAAATAAGGATTTACACTTAAATGACCTCTTAAGTTAGATCCTAAGCCTAGAATTTGGTAAAAAAATAAAGGAATTTTCCTCTGAACTTTGGTCTCCCCAGAAACTGCTTAAAATTTAAAACTGGTAAATAATTAGAACCTTCTGCTTTATAAGAACAGTAATCTAATCCAGAATTACCCAGAGAACGTATATGTAGCAGCGATGTAAATGAAATTTTCATAATAAAGCTGCCGGTTGTCCTGGAAATCATTCATGTTGCAGCTGGTCTCCGAGGAGCCTGCCCCCTTAACGGTCAGAGTTATGAACGGAGGCAGGGTGGGCTCGTCCCAGGCATAATCCAATGATGTCATGGGCTTCACTTCAGTTCGTAGCCTGGGTTCAGCTACACCATGCTGAGTGAAGACAACAGGGACCTGGAGCAAGGACAAGGGGGACTTCCGTTCAGAGCAGTGTTACTGAGAAGGGAGTCAGTGCTTCTGAGGTTCCAACTCCAGATCCTTCCCAGTGAATCACATGCAGGGAACAAACCAGTGAGGTTCTCATTACATCTCCTCAAACACTTTCTAATCACCTCACCAACTCCAAAAAGCCCAATAATTGATGGAGCACGGCTACAGCCCACTGGATAGAGAGCTTTAAGAAGCTCTGCCAAGCCAGGTGCAGCGGTGCACGCCTGTCATCCCAGCCACTTGGGAGGCTAAGGTAGGAGGATCACAAGTTGGAGGCCATCCTCAGCAACTCAGTGAGATCCTGTCTCAAAAAAAAAGGGCAAGGGATATGGCTCAACAGTTAAGCAACCCTATAGTCAATCCACAGTACAAAAATAAGATAAAATAAAATAAAAACCACAATTAAAAAAGCTTTGCCAAAATATCCAGAGGAAGGAATTCTATCCTTCAAATGGCTTCTTTTCTACCTGAACCCCTATGATATAATTTGAATGCAGAGAGGAATAAGAATTTGGGGATTTGGTTATAGAAAGTCACATAAGACATACTGTTATTCACAGGAGCAATTTAAAATAGAAACTAATCTATTGGTAATGCTTTCTGTTGAAGTTTTAGTT
Source organism: Aplodontia rufa (assembly GCA_004027875.1). Lineage (NCBI taxonomy): Eukaryota > Metazoa > Chordata > Mammalia > Rodentia > Aplodontiidae > Aplodontia > Aplodontia rufa. Next base: position 16,356 of record PVKS010022512.1, on the reverse strand, counting down.
TGGTTTATTGATTACGTCATTGTATATTCTATTGTCATGTACATCTAAAAATAACCAATAAAATGAAAAAAATATAATAAAAACTAATGATTTCCACTTTGGCCTTGCTTAGGAGAGCTAAGTATTGGTAGGAGGTTCCCACCATCCCTGGACACCTGATTCCTCCTCTGCCTGGACAGAATGTCTACAGAGGATGTCACAACAAACAAACACTCTAGACAAAATAAGTTTGGGGAGCTAAAAGGCTGCCAGCAGTCCAGATAACCAGCAGAAGCCTCCTGCTAATGCTAATGATCTCTAGGGCTGGGAGCTGTCGAGGGCCAGCCTGTGCAGCTGGGCTGGAGTGTGTGACCCCTGTCCTGAAGGCAGCGTACCCTGCACCCTCCTGCACACAGAGCAGCCCAACTAGCTCTCAACCCCACTTGGTACCTTAGAAAAGTTGTCAATCCGGAAAGGAGGTGGTAACTGATCCGTGTCACTGAAGGAGATCCTGTACGTGGCTCCTCGGAGAGTGATCTCTACTCGCAGGAAGAAGCATTTTCCCAGGGTATCCCTGCAGAAGAAGGAGATCAAAGAGGCTCATTAGAAAAGACAAGCTGGAGTCACTCACTCTCTTCTCGGCCCCACTCCACTGCCTGCTCCGGTAGAGGTGGATGGCAGATTCAGACGGTGACTGTCTGCTGCGCTCATTTCTTCAGCATTCGTGAGGTGCGCTCCTCTGTAAAGGAGAGCTGGGAAGAAGAGCACGCAGGCAACGCGGGTGTGCACATCCGTGTCCACGCTGACACTCACACATCACTCAGGTGTGCACACCCATGTCCACGCTGACACTCACACATCACTCAGGTGTGCACATCCGGGTCCACGCTGACACTCACACCACTCAGGTGTGTACATCCAAGTCCACGCTGACACTCACATCACTCAGGTGTGCACATCCATGTCCACGCTGACACTCACACATCACTCAGGTGTGCACATCCATGTCCACGCTGACACTCACATCACTCGGGTGTGCACATCCGGGTCCACGCTGACACTCACACCACTCAGGTGTGCACATCCATGTCCACGCTGACACTCACACATCACTCAGGTGTGCACATCCGGGTCCACGCTGACACTCACACCACTCAGGTGTGCACATCCGTGTCCACGCTGACATTCACATCACTCAGGTGTGCACATCCGTGTCCACGCTGACACTCTCATCACTCAGGTGTGCACATCTGTGTCCACGCTGACACTCACACATCACTCAGGTGTGCACATCCGTGTCCACGCTGACACTCACACCACTGCAGGGAGGGCATGGAGAACACGCCTTTACCTACGCACATCAACTGACAAATGAAGAACGAGAAGATCAGAAAAGACCACCCTATAATAAGGGTTTACGGCGCTGGCCTGGCATGTGTGAGGGTGCAGGTTCGAACCTCGGCACCACGTGCACAGCCAAGTGTTGGAGCAATGAAAGCCAAGAGAAAAACTAAACAAAATTGATTCTATCTATCTATCCTTCTCTCTCTTAAAAAAAAAAAAATCACCCTTTACAAGCACCAATGTAATAACTGATACAGGTAAGGACCATCAAACCTCTGAGTGAAAGGATTCTGGGAAACAGGTGATTCAGTCTTACATGATCCCCCAGGGGATGGTAACTGTAACAGAGACCTGGGGGACAAAACCTCAACCAAGAGGTGAGCAAGTTTAACAGTATGAGGAACACGTGATGATGGGAGACTTTCTCACACACAGCACTGTCACCAAAAACTCTTGGCCCAAATCTACCGTCCAAACGCAGAAAACAGGACAAGAGACACCAGACCAATAAAGACAGAAAGGGAAGAGCAAAGGAGACAGGAGAACACACCAGCCATGCGACACAGAGGATCACTGGCGGAGTCCACATCGGGGAGAGGGGCCACTGTGGAGGGACCGGGAGAAGACACCCTGCAACATGCAACTTGTGTGTGTGACAACAGAGCTGAGTTTATTTAGAAAGAACATCCTTGTTTTAGGTGGTAAGCACTGGAGTGTTTGTGGCCAAACGGTCACGGTGACTTCAATTCACTTTCAGGCAGATCAGAAATGAAAACACAGAGGGAGAGAGAGGGACAGAGGGACAGCGGAAGCAGCGGAAGTGGGGGCGCAGCAAAAGGCTGAAAATGAGCAAATCTAGGTGAGATACAAGGAAGCTCACTGTTCCGCGCTTACAGCTTCTCTATGTTTAAATCATCTCCAAATGAAAAGCTGCGGAAAGTGAAACACAGAGGGCACAGGCCTGTTCTCGGTAGTTTAGAGCTACACGCTGCAGCCATCTTTACAGGACTAACAAAAGATACACAAGGCTGCTTCTCCTCCCTCCCCTTTTGTAAGTAATCATGAGTAACATTACTGTTTAATTTCAAATTGGCTTCCCACTCCCACGTGACAGGTCTGGGCCACCTCCACCAGGCAGGACACAGCTTTCCCTTCCCCACATGAAACCAGGTGGGAACACTTTATACCAACCCAGTTCCCGATGGAAGTACAGATGAGAGCCCTGAAGCCCCAGTCACTTGGCTCCCTCTGAAGTGACTCTTACACCCCAGCAGAACCCAGAAACCAGCCTGAAAAGCACAGCACCTGATGCAATGCACCCCTAAAAGGGCCAGGCCAAAGTGTAATTGAGAATTGAGAACAGCGCACAGCGAGTCACACAAAGCATGTGAAAGCCAGATACATAAACACCACTGTGAATCCCTGGCTGTCAAATTATCCATATTTCTGTTCCTTTACAATGGTGTTCTTAATATTGAACTCACCAGAAAATTGAAAAGATTAAATTTTGTGGGTTGCAGTGGTGGCTCAGCAGTAGAGCACTTGCCTGGCATGCAAGAGGACCTGGGTTCAAACCCCAGCACCACATACATAACTAAGTGCCAGAAAAACAAAAACCAGAGGAAAAAATAAATAAAATTTGATTCACTCTTTCTCTAAAAATTAAATTTTGTGTTCAAATAGCACAGATTTCACATTTTTAGTTTCAAAAGTATTTGATGAAATAAATTAGACACAAAGTTATACTATTAAAACACCAATATTAACCAATACAGTCTACAGAACTCAATGCAACCCCCATGAATATCCTAACAGCATTCTCCCCTACAAAATAGAAAGATTCATCATCAAATTTGTATGTACCTCAAGGGATTCTCAACAGATATGCAATCTTGAAGAACAAAGTTTGAGGTCTCTTTCTGAAGTGCTGGAGATGCAACCCAGGGCCTCAGGCACGCGAGGCAAGCACTCTACACTGCCAGCCCTAGCCTACTTCCTCATTCCAACACTCATCATAAAGCCACAGTAATTAACACTGTGGCACTGGCAAAAAGGCAGGAAGACCAAAGGAACACAACAGAAAGCCCAGAAATAAACCCTTGTATATAGGATCAATGATTTTCTAAGAAGACCCTGCTTTCCCGGTGGAAGGAAGAGTCTTCTCAACAAACGTTCCTGGAAAAAGGGACTACCCACCAAACAACAGGGGAGCCTGGACACCCAACTGGATCAAAGACCTAAAAGCAAGAGCTGAAAGTAGGACACTCGTAAGAAAAACACAGGGAAAAGCTTCATGACACTGGATTTGACCATGAGGTCTTGGATATGACAGCGAAAGTATAAGCAGATACACCGGACTACATCAAAGGTAAAACTTCTGTGCATCCAGAGCTACAACAGAGCAAAAGGATGGGAGAAATACTTGCAAACTGCATATCTGATAAGGAACTGATACCCTTAATAAACAATCCCTACAACTGCACTTAACAAACAGTCCATTTCAAAACCGGGCATAGGACTTGAAGAGACGTTTCTGCAAGGACACACGAATGGCCAGCAAGGACATGAAAAGATGCCAACATCAGTGACCAAGGAGGATAGTGAACACAGCACAGCAAGCCTGGGGCTCAGCTCAGCATGCGCGAGCCTGGGGTCAGGGGCCTGGGGTCAGTTCCGGCACCAACGACACAACACAAAGAACCCAACCAGACTCCACTTCGCACCCAATGCACACCTAATGTGTCTGTGAGGTTGTGCAGAAATCAGAACCTTGTGCACCGCTGGTAGAGAGGAAAATGCTACAATCACTACAGAAAACAGGAGGATGTGTCCTTGAGAATTAAAACTAGAGTGCCGGCATGATCCAACCATTGCATTTCCAAGTCCACGCTCAAAGGAACTGAAGTAGGCTCTTCAACAGATATTTTTTCCTTCACTTTCTTTTTTTTCTTCAGTGCTGAGGATCAAGCCCAGAACCCCGCATGAGTTAGGCAAGCATTCTGCCACTGAGCTAAATCCCCAACCCCAAAATATATGCTACTTTTGGGTGGGGAAGGAGGGGGGTACTGGTTATTGCACCCAAGGCCTGTGCCACAGCTGTATCCCCAGCATACCCCTGTCTTGTTATTTTATTGTGTGGGGGTTTTTTATGTTTTTGTTTTTGTTTTCTGAGACAGGGTGTTTGATTAAGTTGCCAAGACTGTCCTAAAACTTGCGATCTTCCTGCATCATCCTCTGGGATTACAGGTGTGCACACCACAGCACCCAGCTATTGAACAGATATTTGCATCTCCAAGTTCATACAAGCATGGGTCATAATAGCCCAAAGGGTGGAAGCAACTCAAATGTCCACCAACAGTACAGACATAAAAGTGAATATAATTAAGTCTAAAAAAGGAAGGAAATTCTGACATATGGTACACCATCGAAGAACCTTGAGGATGTCATGCTAATTGAAATAAGCCAGAATGGAATAAGAAAGATGATGTACAGTTCTACTTACAGAAAGTACCTAGAGTGGTCAAACTGCTAGACGCACAACACAGAATGATGTTTGCCAGGAGCTAGGGGTAACGGGAATGGACAGAGGTTGCTCGATTGATACATTTTCAGTTTTGCAAGACGAAAGCGCTTTGGAGACCATACAATAATGTAAATGCTTTTAATAACTGCAAACTGTACACTTAAAAATGCTGAGATGGAAAATATTCCGTTACGTGTTTTGCCACAATTAAAATGTTTTCAGCTGGGTGAAGTGGTGTGCAGTCCCAGCTGCTTGGGAGCCTGAGGCAGGACTGCTGGAACCCAGGAGCTTGCGGCCAAGCTGGATAACAGTGCAAGTCCCTCCTGTCCCAAGAAAAAAAAATTAAGTAATTAAAAAAAAAAAGAAGCTGCATTGATAAAAGCAGAAGGAAAGATTAGGTCATTGTAGGCTACTAAAGCTAAATTTGGTTGATTTTTCTCAATGAGGAGCTGAGGATCACCAGATTGGGCAGAGAAGGCCAGATGATTTAATGGAAAATACCAAACGAGAGAATGGTGTACAATGGCGTATCTGTCATCAACCTGACTATGAGCAATCACGGATAAGCCCCGAGGACCATGGGCTCACAACCACAGCACCGCAGGGTGGACTCATCTCACCAGAACGCAACACTCACTCTTGCTTCCTGGTCGTGGCAAGCTCTAGGATCTCTGGTGCAGAAACGTGTGCACTTCACCAAGAGCAGCATGGGTTGGCCCCACCACCGCTTCACTGCCCCTCGAACAAGCTTACTTTGTCTCTCTCTAGAGGCTCAAACTCACCTCATGTTGATGTGGAAGGAGTTATTCTTGTTGACCTCGAAGCCTCCAGACCAAATACAGTTGGGAACGTCCATCAACCTGACACATAAGAGCTGATCATAGTCATTGCGAGGCCAGTGGAACACCACGCTAGAGCCAGGGAGGGTGGAGATGTAACCTTCAGGATTGGCTGTTCCCTAAGACACAGACCATCACCAGCTTTAGTCCACAGGTCAGGCAGCCCCATATTTTACTCAGAGATACACCAGTGTTTACTGGTGACAGCTACTCTGACCCTCTACAAGGGCCATTTGAGTCATTCACATCACAAAACTTGGTCTATTTGTTTGTTTATTTATTTACATGCTGGGGATTGACCCCTGGGCCACTTTAGTACTGAGCTCCATCCCCAGCCCTTTTTTGAGGCAGGGTCTCCCTAAATTGCTGAGGCTGGCCTCAAACTTGTAATCCTTCTGCCTCAGCGTCCCAAGTCACTGGGATTACAGGTGTGTGCCACCGCACCCCACGGGAACTCTTAGTTGTGATGGGAGACAATAAGCATGCTCTTAAAACTCACCATGTTATTAAAAAAGCACTGATCATTCTTCAAAAGCAAACTGCTTACCTGTCCTCGGGCAAATTCTCTTTGTGCAAATGCAAGCTTGTGAGACGATTTATTATCTAACAGGTAACGGGGAGCGAAGATGACCATACAAGTGTCAATATATCGACCTCTGCCTTTCTTGACATCAATACCTACAAATAACAAGAACCATTTCCATGATTAATCAGAAGACAGAAAATTCTTCACCTGACAAAAATAAAAGCCTTCACAATTACTTGTTTCTCTGAGATAACAACTGCCCCACTCAGAGGACACGGAACCTTTCGAGGACAGCACGCAGACAGCAAGTGCCCGTGAAGTGTCATTCCTCGTTCCCACTCGGGCCCCACAATGCTGCTCTCCACAACAGCAACTCCACTCGCAACAATGACCACCGCGCCCCACACGGTTCCTTTCCTCCTACCCAAGGGACTCGAACCTCCCCTGGAGAGCCTGCCCCTCCTGCGGCCCAGTGGAAAGTCCAGACTTCTCAGCTCAATTCTGGCTGCCTGAAAACTCCATCGACTCTTCTCCACCTTCTTCTAGTTCACTGTCCAAGAATCCAGCTCAAACAGCATGCCGAATGTTACAGAATTTTCCAGCTCAAACAGCATGCCGAATGTTATAGAATTTATTTGTTACAAACAAGCAGCTTTTCAGAAACTACTATACACTGGAAAAAAACAACAGAACAGTCAGTCGATGAGAAGGAAATCTCAAAACAAGAAGTTCCAAGTAAAGAAAGAAGAAACAAGAGCACTGAATCGCCTTTTCAAAATCTGACAGCAATGTTTTGAAACAGAACATCCAGTGGAATGAACCTTTATTCATTCAGAGATAAATATCGATCTACATTCAGAACACCAGGCTGAGCCCTGGCTGTACAATGATGAAGAATTTACCATTTACTGCACTCTTCGTGCACGCGGAGCCTTCCACTAAAGGCTTTCAATCCAGTCCTTACACGCAGCTGATGAGTCAGGTATCTGAATTATTTCCATTTTACAGATGAGGAAACTCAGGCGTGGAAAGCTAAGCAACTGGCCCCAGAAAGCCTGGCTGCAGACAGATGCGAGGACTCGACTGAGCACTCAGCAAGTACGCGGGGAACCACAAAAACGGAAGAAGACTGCCTTCTGACCAGACGGTCAGGTGTCCTAGGTTTTTAACAAATCTTACAACAGGAACCCTCCAACCTGCTAACTGCATAATGCACTGGCTTGAAAACTCTGGTGCTCCTTTAATATGAGCCTTGAAAATGACGAAAGCCAGAGATCACAAAAACAAGTGCTCTGAGACGCCACCTAAGCAACGCCATGCAACGCTGGGCAGGAGATAAGCCTATTGCTCTGCCTTCTGCCACACAGGAAAGCTCTGGCTATCTGAAATCAACTGCATCAGCTTGCTCATCTCAACTAATACAAAGGCTGCCTACAGAGACACACCGACATTACGAAAAGAACCCAAGGGGCCCTAAAACACGGCAGTCACTTCAATCTTTGGAAAAAAGGTGGACTTTTTCTTTCCCTTTTCATCTTAAATTGCCTGGGCAAAGCCCCAATAAGTCAGACCTGAGATCAAAATGCACAAAATCCTTCTCTTGGGAGGCAAACGTGAGGCTAATGGCAAGGCTCTCCCTGGCTTTGTGGTGTGGGGTGTGCTTTAGATGCTCCCGATAGGGTGCTGCTTATCCAAGTCTTCAGAACATTCAGGCAGAAGATTCCACAAATTCCCTTTAACACACGCCCAAACCTCAGAAACCTTAGAATGAAAGAGTCCTGTGGCTGAAGTGGTGACTCGGTGCTTAGAGCACTTGCCAGGCATGTGCAGGGACCCAGGTTTGAACCCCAGCATCATGTATGCAACTGAGTGTCAGAAAAAAAAAACAAAACAGGTGAAAAAATAATTAAAATTGATTTGATTCTTTCCTTCTCTCTTAAAAAGAAAAAAGAAGATAAAGTCCTATCGTAGCCGACCCACTACATTCCTTCCCTTGGTGGATCAGCAAAACCGAAATCACAATCTTGACCCTAAACACTTGTGCTATGGGCTTTAACGAATGCTCCTGGCTCAGAAGTCTCTACACACAATCACTGCATGCTGCTAATCAGTCAGTTCAAAGGAACAACCGCCATTCCTTCCCCCGTGTTCCCCTACAGTTTGTCCCAACAACAGCTTCCGGACGAGCAGCTTGTATCAGGGCAAGTTACCGCAGCGGAAAGGCGAGGCCAGCACGCAGGAGCAGCCTTTGCCTGTTCAGGTGGCGGAGCAAACACACGCGAGAAGATGTGAGGATCCAATCAAGATTATCTCTTTTAAAAACCTAATGTCAACTGTAAGGAGACAGCTCAGCTCGCATGCTGAATGTAAACAAGCTTAAAAGATCTGGAAAGGAAACTATACTCGTGGGATTCTTTTCCTAGACACTCTCAAACCCCCGACTCCCCACAGGCTTGGGTAAATCTGTAAGTTCTGCCACCTCCGTTTTCCTTCCATAGCAAGACTCTGTATCGTCACTGTCCAACACTGCAGCCCTGACAAATGCGGCTATTTAGAATCCAGTTCACTCCCACTGAAGGAAGGGAAGCACCCGCTCCTCAGCTACTCTCCACATTGCTCAGGAGTGTGCTATCGACTGCTCAGCAGCCCCCTGTGGCTAGAGGCAGCAGACCTGCATGACGAGGCAGCTCTAGCTGGTGTCCCACACCAAACTGGGCTGCGAGAGGAATGCACTGCTAGCACTTTTAACCCAAAGCATGTTTAAATCAAACCAATTATGCTCCCTCAGAAAATCCTCCAAGTATCCTCAGGCGGGTCTGAAGCCCATGGGCCCTGCATCCTCCCCTGCCCTTCCCTCCTCCAGGAGCCAAGCAAGCCTGGAGGTTTCTAAAGACTAAGCCACCAAGTGCCCTTTATTCTCCCTCCAATTCAACACCCCCATGCTAACCCTACTTCTGACCCAGGCTTCCCCTTTGCCTCTGGGCGAGTCACTTAACCTCTCTGCTTTAGTTTCAGGGAGAACAATGCTTCCTACCCTCTTAGGGTGTGCAAATTTTATTGCATGCGTGGGAATACTTGGAGGATGAAAAGCTCTGAGTGTTCCTATTATTCCCCTGAAAAATAAGGATTCAAGACAAACTGATACTTTTCTGACACAGGTGAGCCTGAAATTAAACAGAGCCACAGACCTCAAAGGGGCAGTGTTTAGTGGCTCCTCAGATCCCAAGGAGAATAGATCTCTGTGTGGATATCAATCTAGCATTCAGAGAACAGGTATCTGACCCATTGTCAAATGAGAAAATCACCACTAGCAGCCAGGCCAAAATGCATGGCCAGCTCAGCTCAGTCCTCCAAGCCTGAGGACGCTGGCCAAAGGATTCTGATCCTCCCCTTGCCCAGACGTAACCCACCAATGTTATAGATCAGCCCTGGGCGGTTTCCTTGCTGGATGACTTTCAAAGCTCGGACACCACTACCACCATCCAGGGAGAAGCCCTGACACCAGCCCGGCATGCCTTCCGGATGAATCCCCCTTCCGATTCTCATCGTGCAGCTGTGGGGCAGAAAAACAAAGATGTATGTATTCATGCTAAGCAAGTCTTATCTACCTGCCACACCCCGTCAGATCTCTAATGCTGCTCTCTCCTCACTCTGAGTGATTCCCCAGCAGTGAAGAAATTAATCAGTGGGCCAAAGTCTTCCTAGAAGCAGCCACAGTACAACAGCCTATGAAATGCTTTGACGTCTATGACTGAACACTACAGGAGAAAACACAGGATCCCATGAGTAGAAGACCTGAGGAACGTGCTGCAGTTCCCTCGATTCCCCTGGAAACCAAGGATTCAAGGAAAAGCCGAGAAGTTTGTAAGAAGGTGCAGTTAACAGTGTGCCATGTGCCGTGTCACCTCCAGGGACTGAGACCCTCACAACGGCAAAGCCCGATCTAGTCAGATTCTTAAACCTCACTCCTGATGTGTACTCCAGTTCTGCCACGAACCAGCGATGCAGCCTTGGGCACAATGAATGCTCACTGTGAGCCTCAGCTTCCTCGTCTTGAAATGTAACTTCTTCCTGCCCTCCCCGAGCCATGGCATGCTGGGGAGAGCCCACAATGGTCTACATGGAAAACATGGAAACTGTGAATTCCACTGATGGAATAAAAGGTGGCAAATGCTAAGCCCTAGATCTGAAACTGTCAAAATCCTTTGAGGAATAGGAGGAGCCAGGGCCTGCTGAATGTGTCAAGTGGCTGGCTCCATCTCCTACAATAGCCAGAACTCTGCCTCCAACACTAATCTAGATTCCAGCCCTCCCTGGAAAACACATCTGCATCCATGGAAATGCTGTGCTCCGGAAACCTTCTTAAGCTTTCAGCCAAATTCCATGGAAGATGGTGTGTGCCATTTTAGCAATAGAAGATACACCCATTTATCTTTAGATTACGACTATAAAATTAGAAGACTCCTATAAAAAGCAGAACATGAAAATCAAGAACAAAAGTGAATTAATGCTCCTATCATTCGCTAAGAGGACATGTTACCTAATCCTCACAATTATTATTTTTCCCAGCCATGAAATATGCAATGAGTGTTTTAAGATGATGAGAAGGCACATTTTGGATTTCAAAACCTTCCACAAACACCCCCTACTGGGTTAATGGGGCCAAGGCCCAGTCCATCTGCTCACTGATGCCCACTCCTTTGCAGAGCTACAGGGAAAGGGGAAACAGCAGAGAAGAGAAGAAGGGTGCATAGGGTTCTCTTCACTGGACCGGGTATGAATAGGAGAACTACTTCAAACATGTAAAATAAAACTAGCTTTCATTATAAACCAACAAATGGTTTATTTCCAGTATTAAATAACACAGAAATTAGATCCAAAAACATCCCATTAGGTCATGCTTCCAGCCTCCCGCCAAGTCAAAACTGTTATCTACAGTACAGCTCCACTTACACGGATATATTATAGCCTTTGCTAATTTTTCCCTTCCCTCGGAGCTTATTTCCCCTTCTCATAAATAACTGTACTCACAGGTTCGGCTGCTCTTTGTCAGCATAGCAGAATAAGAGAGGGCTCAGGCTCCGGGCCAACTCATGTTCCTCAAACTGGCCTGCAGCGTCAGTTTTCGCATTGTCCTGTCTGAAGATCAGTGGTAACCCTTTAGGAAGGAGGGGGAAAGTTTATGTCAATCCCACCCAGTCTACCCATCAAAGATGCAAATGGTAAAAGGGAAAAAAATTAGTCAAGGCGAAACATGGTGAGAATTCAGTTTGGTGGGCTCAGTCTGTTATCTAAGGACGGTTTTGACCATGATTAAGCACTTATTATGGAGGGAGGGAAGTCTCAGCAGCTTGGACAGTTGAAGTAATCTATTTGCATTGGCTCCATTTAGTTAGCTGAGCAAACACGTCTGAATTCCCACGACCAATCAGAGGCTTACTTGGACAGCCTCAAAACGTACCTGTTTTGTTAATGAGCCAATATGGAGCGGAAATGAAGATCTTTAAGGATCCTTCTGCTCGACACACAATCCGGATGGTGAGGTTCAGCTGCCGCCGGTTGACGTCATAGAGGCGCATTCTCACCATGTAGTTCTGGGTCCCAGGTGGAATGAGCAGCTCTTTACAGAGGGGAAAGTTCTCCAGTGACACCCCTGAAGAAGGTACAAGCTTTTATCTTTCTGGATTCTCACTTGACTTTGCAACATGTTCCACAGTAAAGCTAAATTGCATTCCTTTTGGAAAAATCATTAAGGATCTCAAAGGCCATTTTCCTTTAGTTAGGGTGAGAATAAATATGGAGCAAATCAGATGGCCTGGAAGTCACACTAGTGAGTCCACGCTGAATGAGATGGAATTAAAATTCCAAGAAACTACCAACAACAATTATGGCCTTTCAGAGTTTGTTACAAATCAGCATCTGAACTTGGACCTGCCTTCAAGTCCCAGCGCTGGTCCTATTATCTGCATGATACGGAGCAAGCTATTTAACCTAAGACTCCTCTGCGAAAGGTGGCAAGAGCGGGACCTACACAGCAGTGTGGAGGAAAAGCGATGAGCCAGGTAAGCTGCAGGGCAGGAGCCCTGGTGAGAGGACAGGCCCCCTCTTACAGGGCTTGATAAGCAGTTGAGGAAATACCTTAGAAAACAGGTACTTAAATGCCAAGGACCTGCTATCTCTAAACTGAATGCCCAGGGGCTGGGGCGTAGCTCAGTGGTAAGGGGCTTGCCTACGAGTAACTATCACTGCACTGTTTTCCTCTTCTAGATGAACCTCACAGATTTACACAGTTGCTGAACTATCATCCTGCCACTGTGGGACACTGCTTCAGGTCAGTGGGTTTCAGGATCCTCAGCTGTACAATGGAGATAACACCTGTCTCACCCTGAAAGGTGTGACATTGTGAAGATCAAACGAGATGTTACAGTCAGAGTGCTTACAAAACTGTAAAAATAAACCTACATGGTTATGACCCAAACATGTCTGTGGCAGTCTTTGACATATTTCCTGCCCAAACTCCAGCTGTACCCCTTTTTGAGAGCTACATACGATAATAATTCTCTACCTTGACTTGGTTCACCACTACAACTGAAAATTCCTGGATGCATCAGACATTTCAACCTCATCAGGGAAGTGGGACAAACAGCTCCTGTGTCACGACAGGAGGTAGGTGTGTGACAAAGACAGGCTTATGCCTGGGATACAGCAGGTGCCTACACAGTCATCAGAGACACATGTTCATTCCACAGTGAGGGAAAACCACGGCGGAAAGGGCGGGCTGCACGCATGCCACGTGAGTACAGAAGGAAAGGACTCTGCCACGGCTTCCTCAGGGAGCCTTTGGTTCAGGTTCTCCCAAGATGCATGCCTGCTCTGAGCTGGCTTACCAAGATGTCACGGGTGCCACCATTTCACCAAGATCTTCATCAAGAATTTACAAAATGCTCATTGATATTTTTCCGGGATTACTACAGATGACCCCATGGCGACAGCCTTACCCAGTTCAATGTTCTGGGACGTATCAGCGGTGTGGAGGGCTGCCTCTCTGCCAGGCTTCAGGGTCCCATTAATTGGCACTCCTTTTATGTAGAAGTCAAGTTCACAAGGCAGCAAGTTGCAGATTACCACAGTTGGCAAGAGATATATCGTATGTCCTGGCTGTCTGAAAATCTGTTTTGCACTGTCAGAAAATATATTTGAGGGCATGTAATCTGGATAATTCTCTTTCTTTATAGCCACACAAAACCTACGAAGACAAAATGGTACGAAAATCAACATGAATGAAGAACTCAAATATCTTCTCATTAGCTGAACAATATTACAATGGTTCAATAAGTCCACAGAATATTTGCAATTTTTAACTGAAATATAATACATAGTAAAACATACACATTTTAAATGTTCAGTTTACTGAATTTTAGCAATTATATGCTCCTCTATAACCACACTCAAAAACAAGTCAAAGATGATTTTCTCACCCCAGAAGGCTCCCTCGTGTCCCCTTCCAACCAATATTCTCTCCCTGTCATCCAAGCAACCACTGCCTAGCATTTGTTGCCAGATTAGTCCCAGCCATTCTTGCACTGCACATAAGTGGACCACGTAGGGCATATGACTCTGCCACTTCTTTTTCCTGGCTTCACATGAGGTTGTGCCGTGAGTAGCCATGTGCATCATATCTGATTCTTCGTCCTTGCCTAGTAGTACGTCGTGCTGCAAATCAGTCCTTCTTCATTCACCAGCCTACTGACATCCACTAGGGTTGTTTCCAGCTTAGGGCTAGCAAGACTTCTTACACAAGCATTTTTGTAGACTTCAGCCTTTACTTCTTTTCGGTAAATACCTACAAATGAACTTGCTAGGTCCTTAGCTTTTACAAGAAACTGTTGGGTCCCAGGCTGGTAGGCAAGCAAGATACCCCCAAAGAAGACCCCCGCCTGGAGCAGCCCAGCTGCAGTGCACACCTGCCAAGTCCAGATATACTGGGCCTGGCTCCACCACCAAGTGTCTCAGGTCCCATCTTGTCGTGCAGGTAGCCTGTTCTGGCCCACCCTGTGCCTCCAGGACCCCAGGACCCAGTGACTCACACCCGTGACTACGCTTTAAAAATTCAGTGGGCTGCCCTGCACCCCTAACAGGTTCCAGATCCACATCCTGGAACCTACATTCAAAAGCTACAGCAAAATGAGGCTCTAGGCAGAAGCTGCTTTCTGGAAGAAGGTTGTCACTAGAGGGGTGGTGTCTGACCCAATCCTTCGACCTGCAAGAAGAATCACCCGGAGATCTGCCTTGCCTCCCCACAGAAAACCTGAATTCAAAGATCCAGAAGGAGATCTTCAAAAATGAGGACTCAAACTAGAAAAGATCTACCTCAAACCCACAGTTCCCTTAACAAGGAGCCCATGGACAGGGAGCCAGATGAAAATCTAGAAAAAACTATCAACGATCTGACCACTAGAAAGAACAATGAACTAAAAGAAGATTTAATGAAAGGACTAAGTGAAAAAACTCAAGAGATGAAAACTCTGTTATCAAAGAAACAGACACACAAACAGGAAGTAACAGCCAAAGTCAATCAGATCAGAGGAATGATGAAAGAAACTAATAACAGTAACTTCTACAGAAAACCTCAGCTCTTGAAGAAAGAACTTCTGAGAATGAGGATGGGCTGAGTAAGCTTGAGTGCATGGATGACAGAAAAGAAAAAAAAACTCAGAGTGTGAGCAAAATTTTCAAAATGTTTGGGACGAAATCAGAAGAAACAATCTAGGAATAATTGGGATACAAAAAGAAATCAAAATGCAAATGAATGGCATAAAGAACATTCTCAACAAAATAGTTAAAGAAAACTTTAAAAACTTAATATCAAAAACACAAGGGACTGGAGCAGTGGCTCAGCGGTTACAGCGCTTGCCTGGCATGCTCAAGGACATGGGTTCAAACCCCAGCACCATGTACACAACAAAGTGTTGGAGCAACCAAAGCCACATGAAAAACTAAGTAAAATTCTCTCTTTCTCTCAATCAATCAATCAATTTTTAAAAAGCACAATTCAATCAATCAATGGACCAGAGTGCTAAACAAAAACTGATCAACAGAGGAAATCAAGCAAGCCCATGAATACATGAAAAAGCGTTCTAAATCACTAGCAATCAGAGAAATGCAAATCAAAACTACATTAAGATTTCACCTCATGCCAGTCAGATTGGCAAAGATGAAGAATATAAACAGAAACAGATGCTGGAAGGGATGAGGGGAGATAGGAACACTAGCATACTGCTGTTGGAATTGCAGGCTGGTCTAGCTGCTCTGGAAAGCAATGGGGAGACTCCTCAAAACATCAGAGATGGGGCTGGAGCGGTGGCTCTGCGGTTATGGTGCTTGCCTGGCAAGCGCAAGGACGCGAGTACAAACCCCAGGACCACATACACAACAAAGTGTCTGAGGAATGAGAGTCACATGAAAAATTAAATAAAGATTGCTTCTCGCTTTCTCTCTCTCTCTCTCTCCCCTCTTTGAAAAAAAACAAAAAAAACATTAGAGATGAACCCACCATATGACCCAGCTGTCCCTCTCCTGGGTATTTTTTCAGGGGAGTTAGAATCATCACATTACAGTGACACAGCAAAATCTATGTTCATAGCAGCTCAATTTACAATAGCTAAATTATGGAACCAAACCAGATGCCCCTCACTGATGAATAGACCCAAAAGCTCTGGTATATACATACAATGGAGTTCTACTCAGCTATTAGAAACAACGGGAATTACGGCCTTTGAAGGTAAATAGATGTCAATGGAAGACATCATGTTGAACGAAATTAGCCAAACCCAAAGGTTCAAGGGTTAAATGTTTTCCCTCATTTGTGGAGGCCAGAGCAAAACTGAGGCTTGGATGAAAGGTAGTCAAGTTCTTATACTAGACCCAGCAAAGGCATAGCAACACATAATCTAGGGGAACCACAGATATGTAGAGGAGTGGGGGGAAGAGGGAAGGAGGATAGGGAGGGATTTAAGGAGGCAATCAACAATGTAGCTTACACCAAGAAGCCAAATAATACTTATGCAATCATTTAATTCTAGAAAATCCACACCATATTCGTGTGTGTGTGTGTGTGTTTGTGTGTGTGTGTCTGTCTGTTATAG
>PVKS010022511.1:0-33653 GCA_004027875.1 Aplodontia rufa | reverse complement strand
ATGGCTTTTGAAATCAAATGGATGGAGATGAATAGAATTATGCTTAGTGAAGTCTCCCAAGCTCAGAGACTCTAGGGCCGAATGGTTTCTCTCATCTGTTGATGCTAGAATTTATGGGGAAGCAGTAGGGCAGACGGCTAACCTAACAAAACTTCAAATTGAATGACTTTCAGAGTAATAGGGAGATGGCTCTCTGGGATACTTGGAGATGTAGGGAGGGGGATGGGGAAGGGGTAGGGTATATGAAGAACTCATAGGAGACTGGAGAGTGGGAAGATGGGGGAACCATTCCAGAAGCCATTGTCATTCCTCCACGAGATACCCATTTAACGCATGAGTTTTTCTGGGGGAAACTGCAACAGGTAAAACCCAAGGTGGTCATCCATGTTTTGGCATTACCCCTGGATAACAAAGTTTATATACATTGATTGCTACTGTTTTGATAATGTTTCCCCCTCACCTGTATCTCTATATACTTCTAATAAAAAAAAAATAAAGGAGTTGAACTAAACTGTTTCTCCCACCTTTCACAGTATGCACTGGTTTAAGAGACAGGAGGTTAAGGGCATAGGGTTTAGAAATAGACAGGCCTATGCATGTGTCCAGCTTTGCCATGGAATAATAGTTGGCTTAACTTTTCTGCACTTCGAATAAAAAGAAATAATAACTACCTCCTAAGTTAGTCTGAGGATTCAGTAAGATAATATATGTGAAGTTCTTATAACTTAGCATTAATCAACACAATGGTATACAATATACAAATATATGATCAGATGTAAATACTTAATGCTAACATTTTTCCTGTCATTCATCTCTAATATTGTCTTCATCTTAGTCCTTACTTTTCATAACATCTTTTAAATAATTAGGAAATATTTCTATGGCGAGGTACTGTAGCTTGGATCTGAAATGTCCCTCAAAGGCCCACATGTTAAAGGTTTGGTTGCCAGCTCGGTGCTAATGGAAGCTTATGGAAACCTTTAGGAGGTGAGGCCTAGTGGGAGGTTTTAGGTCATTGGTGGGCATGCCCTTGAAGGGATCTTGGGACTCTCCTCCTGTGCTCTCTCTTCACTTGCCAGCTGTCATGAGGTGAACGTCTTACCCTACCAAGTGCTCCCCACCCTGATATGCTGCCTTGCCACAGGCTGAAAAGCAGTGGAGCCAACTGATCATGGACTGAATGTGAGCCAAAATAAAATTTTTCTCTTTATAAGTTGATTATTTCAGGTACTTTGTGATTGTGATGGAAAGCTTACCGACATACCAGGTAATATTTGTCTGAACCTTGGTTTCATTATGAGGGCATAAATCTTAGTTTTTGAAGTTATCCTTATCTAAACTATGGATAAGTTAAAATAGTTGTGGAGCTGTTCTAATCTGAACAGATGCTTTTTTTTTTTTAAGTACAAATTGTTTTGGCAACCATCTTAGGACTTATTACAGTCTTAAAACTTTTTTAAAAAAGAAATTCTAGTTTTCAATCAGAAAGCCAGAATGTCTTGGTAAATCATTTCCAAACCAAAGGGAGAAGCCTATGAAGAGGTCCTATGTCCCTGCTAATGCACAGCCACAAATTCTAAAACACTCTTTTCTGTAGCAGCCTTTGAGTTAGGAGCCAACTAAGAAAGTATGCCAATAGACAGAGGAACAAAGAGAATTTTAATCTCATCATAACTCTATGCTGTAACATCAACAATTAAGACCCCCAACAGGTTCCATCCTTATTTTCCAGTTAGAGGAAAAGAAGTAAAATTCTGGAACCAATATTCAGAATTCAAGCCGTTCTGACTTCTGCAATGCTGAGCTGCTAATTCCGAGCCCTAATTCTGATCCTCTCTAGCTCTTACTCATCTGGAAACCCAGAGGAGACAAATGGGCCTCCTTACCATGTAGCTAAGATGCACAGTTAAGTAATAAGAGCTAGATAAGCCATTGGTGAGAGCAAATCTCATGATGCTCATAATTAGTTTGGGACAAAGTAGTGATCAAGAGATAGCTGGAGACACTTACCTTCTCTAAGCAAGGATGTTAAACTGCTAGCAATTGAAAAGACCTGTTGAGCGATCAAATAAATGCCTTTTGGCTTTCTATAAAGTTCAGGGCAGAGTTGTTCACTGTGAAACACATTGGGCAAGGTCACATGGTGAACAGAGGCACTGGAGCTTCATATGCATCAGGCTGTTCGTTCATTCCTTCTGCAGCAGAATAATGATCCCCCCTAAGGATAGCCACATCCTATGCCCCAAAATCTGTGCACAAGTTGCCATAGCAGGCAGAAGGAACTTTGAAAGCATGATTAAATTACGGATCTTGCGATGGGGGATTATCCTGGATTATCCGGATGGACTCATTGTGATCGCAATGGTCCTTATAAGTAGGAGACAGGAGAGTTAGAATCAGGGAAGAAGAAGAGAAGAGGGGTCAGAGTCATAGAGAAATTTGGAAATCCTGCACTACTGTCCAAAGAGGACAGGAACCAAGAGATAAAAGAGGTCTCTAGAAACCAGAAAATAAAATGAAACCTTCTCCCTTAGAGCCTCTAAAAGGAACACAGCCCTCCTGGCACCTTCACTTCAATCTAATGAAAGATATTTAGAATTTCTGATTTCCAAAACCATAAGACAATAAATTTAAGTTTTCTGTTTGTTTAGATTTTTTAAAGAGAGAGACAGTGAGAGAAAGAGAGAATCAATTGTATTTAGTCTTTCATGTGGCTTTCATTGCTCCGACACTTCATTGTGTATGTGGTGCTGGGGTTCAAACCCACATCCTTACACATGCCAGGCAAGTGCTATAACCACTGAGCCACCACTCTGCCACAAATTTAAGTTGTTTTAAGTCACTAAATGTATGGCAATATATTATAGTAAGTAGGAAGCTAAAATACTTAGAAAGTATAAGGACACTTCCTCCTTTGGGCATTTATTCAATAAATATTTACCAGGTTGCTCCAAGTTGTATGAGATCTAATACTTCTTAAGCACCCTCTGTGTGGCAGACAGTACGGTGTTTTGAATGCATTTGTCTAATCTTCAAACCATTCCTATTACCATATGTTGCTGATATCTACTGAACACTCTGTGCTAGACACTGTCTTAAACACTATTAAGTATATGCTATTTAATTCTTATAATTCTTCAACATAGAGAATAATTACCCGTTCTCATTTTACACAAGAGGAAATAAACTTTGGAAGATTGAAAATCATTTCTCTGGATCAACCTGCTAGAAAGTGATGAAAATTTTAACTTGCCTGCCTCTAGAGCCTGCTCTGTATTCCCTCCATTTTTCAGATGAGTAAACTGAGGCTTAGGAAGGTTAAAGAACTTGCCCAAAATCAAAACTGCCTCATCACTCATTGACTAGCACACACTTCTCCTCTGACTCTTCCTGCATGCTCTCTCTCCACTTTTTAGAGCCTTCTGATTCTGCTCTGCAACCGGTTCAGAAACCCTTGAGTACTGTAGGAACTAGATCCCTCCTAGACTAATGCTCCAGTTGATCCTCGGTGCAGAAGTTTAGGAGTAAGGTATCCCAGGCTGGATGGATTAAGCCCTCCTTGCTGTCCTCAGCTCTCTAAACTGGGAGTAATTCAATCACCTTCACAATACTTTCTTCCTTTGCAGGAAAAGCCACTACTTCAAAAAAGCTCCCCACCTCCTTTTTTTTCATTCTTCATCCCGTCTTACCATAATCCTTTTAGGACCAAGAACGTCCATATCAAATTCTATAGGACTTTGAGCACCCAGATTAACACAACCTCAAACTGTGAAGCTGCAAAACTGTCACAGGGATTGAGCAGAAGAGGTAAGTGGCAGATGAGAAAGCTTAGCTGCTCCATTGCCTCCAATAGCATCCAGCTAACGGGCGGTTGCATGTTCTCTGGGTTGCATTCTTGCTGCCAGTAACATGGGAGGCCACCTAAAATATCCCCAACTTGAGCCATTTCTTGGCTTCCCATTATAAAGCCAAGCCGACATTGGAAGAAAACCAGATTCAAGAAGAACTAAGGGACAGGAAAAAAGGGAAAAAAAAAAAAGCCCTAAAAATATCAGTTTCAAAATATATCAGTTTCTAAATTTCAGGTATCCAATGTAACAAATGCACTTTATTTTTTTTTTAAAGAGAGAGAGACAGTGAGAGAGAGAGAGAGAGAAAGAGAAACAACTTTATTTAGTTTTTCACATGGCCTTAGTTGCTCCAACACTTAGTTGTGTACGTGGTACTGGGGTTTGAACCCGGGTCCTCGTGGTTGCCAGGCAAGCGCCGAAACCACTGAGCCACCGCTCCAGCCCACAAATGCACTTTAGAAAAAGAAAAATATTAAAGTTTCTCCAAAGATGTTATAAATGGTTCCAACACATACTAAGTACCCAATACGTGTTTATTCAACTGGTTTATTCTAAATAACTGGATGTGATGGTCTGACACATTTTAATGTAAACACACTCTTTCCCCCTAATCACCTGTTCCCTCTCAACAGTAGGCAGTCCTGTTCATTCTGTCCTTCAACAAAGACCAGATATTTTTCTTACTAAAATGCAGACCTTTTCTTTGTCAGGTCCTTTTGTAGATGTCTTAGATCCTTCCTGTCTGTTCTAGTTTAGAGGGAAATGCCTGCCTGCCAACTGATCAAAGGACAATAGGCAAATAAAAAAATAATAATAATAATAACTGGGGCTTTCCTCACAGGGGTTCTCAAGTTCCTCTGCTTCTGGAACCCTTGGCTGTGACTTTTGCTTCCAACTGAGTCTTGTCTCTTGATGTGCTCTACAAAGTGGTAGCCAGAGAGTCCAATATAAGAACATTCCAGTAATCATTAGATACTGTTGCTTCTCTGCACAGAGAGAACACGTCTGCTATGGTTTGGTTCTTAATATCCCCAAAGCCCCCCAAATGCTAAAGGCTTGGTTGCCAGTTCTACGGTGCTATTGGGAGGTGGTGGAACCTTTAAGAGGTGGGGCCTAGAGGGAGGAAGTTAGAGCTTTGGGGCTGGGTCCTTGGGGTGCAGGCCTCTTCCTCCCTGGTTGGCTTCTGGGCTGCTGTGAGGTTGGGCAGCCTCCGCTGTGATGTACTGTGTGCCTCCACAGGTTCAGAAGCATCGAGGCCCAGTGATCAGAGACGGAAACCTCTGAAACCAGGAGCCAAGATAAACTTTTCCTCCTTTTAAGCTGATTTCCTCAGGTATTTTGACACCAAGGTGGAAGTTGACTAAAATAACATCTAACCGAGGGTAAAACAAGCAAAATGCTCATGGGCTCCCGGCCAGCAGAGCAGGGAGCGTAGTAATAAATGGATGCCTATTTCTCTGCTGGAGTCAGTGACAGGGAGAATAAGCCCAGTTACTGTAGATTCTTTCTTTCTTTCTTTCAAAGAGAGAGAGTCGATTTTTTTTTCATCTGGCTTTTATTTTTACTCCACTTAGTTGTATACGTGGTGCTGGGGATTGAACCCAGGTCTTCTTGCATGCCAGGCAAGTGCTACACCACTGAGCCACTTCTCCAGCTCTGTATTTATTCTTTTAAACATCCATGAAGCATCTATTGATTATTTACAGCCTCTTAGAATTTCTGGGCCTCCATACTTTTCAATGACATTAAAAAGGGATGATTTTCTACTGGAATTGATATGACAAAATACACCTATTAAAAACATGCCAGGGTGTGTCCATCTTTCCCTAGAGCCAGCATCACATCTGGAATTCAGTCAGAAACTCCATCTCCATTCTGCAATGATTTATGAAACTCAGTTAACCACCTAATAATCACTAATGGTTGTTACTATGGTCTGCTGGGAAATCATGCGGGTAATTTCTTTTCTTTCTTTTTTACCTATAACTGGTTTAGTCCTTTAGCTATCAGACCAGAGTACATTCTTCAATGTGTCAAATAGCAGACAGCAAGCTGCCTCAAGTTATGACAGGAATGTTTCAAAAGTTGGTTTCTCTTCATGAGGTCATTTCTCATGACTTGTTGAAACATGGTCACTGGCCCAGCCAAAGAAACCTTTTCACTGCCTATGATCGTGGCTCTCACCCATTTCTGCTTTCCACTTTAGTACAAATGGTATTTCCACATCGAATGCTTTTTATTTTCTCTCTTCCAATTCACATCTCTCTTAACTATCTCCTCCTGGGTTACCACCATCTTAGCCAGATTATTCTTGCAGTCAAGTTCTCTCTGTTCTGACAGGTACAGCAGAGTCATGAGGTAAATTACATTATATCCACCAGCAGTTACATTTATATATGCTGTGTGTCCCCAAGGGAAATCACAAGCCTTAAAATGGGAGGAATCGTATTTTCTATTTCTTTTCTGTCATATCCCTGCCAAAATATTAATTAGGACAGCCTTCAGTTTTCAGTTAAGTATGTAATCCATGTTACTCACTGGGTTTGTTCTTCCATACAGGTGCAGAGATCCGGCCTCAGTTTTAATCCTGGCCCTGTATCCAACCACCTGAGTGGTATTAGCTAGGGCATTTGGCCTCCTGCCCCCAGCCTCTGAATTATCAAATAAGGAAGTGGCTGAATGACTTCCAAAGGCTCTTTCACTTCCAAAGTACAATGCACATACAGTATTTCTGTTTACAGGCTGTTATCCCACACCCCCAGCCTGCCCTCTCCCTTCTCACTGCCACGCCACTATTAGACCCCTCCAAGACTTTGCCACCATCTTGAACATTCTCGAGGCGCATTAAATATTAGGAGATGATCTAACTCCAGTGACAGGACCTGGCGTGGCTGTCTAAGCTCAGGGCACGGCTTTCTGAGCAGATCCTGGGAAGGTCCCCCTGCTGTGTTTTATCACCATACCAAGAGGTGAGGAGCCTTGTTATTGCTTTTGCAACTCCACATGTGTTCCTTTCTCAGACAAACACAAAAGAAGAGTAGTCTCCTTGCAAGAACCTCCTTCTTCCCCAGATGCTTCCTACCAATGGCCCATCTCAAGAGAGAGCGGTCATTTCATTACAGACACGGGGTGACACAGTCACTTGGAATGCCTCTCAGCAAAGTGCTTTCATGGGAGGCCCTATGCATGTATTTGACAAAGTACAGTATATGTGAACTCAGGTAAGTTGCTTAAGCTCCTGATGCCTCAGTTTCTCACCTGGAGCTGTTAACACACATCAAAGGGTTCTTGTGAAAATTCTAGCAATTAGAACTGGGTCATGAGCTAGGGATGTTGCTCAGTGGTAGAGCACTTGCCTAGCATGTGCAAGGCCCTGGATTTCAACCCCAGCACCACCAACCCCCACAAAAAAAAAATTGGGCCAGCTACATATAAAGTTCTTAGTAAGTGTGAGCTATTCTCATTAGCATTATTATTAGGGAGTCTCTCTAAATCAATTCCCAATGTTTTTTTTTCTGTTTGTTTGTTTGTTTTTCTTTTTTCACATAGGATGGAAGAAGCTCAGGCCGGGCAGGAAGGTGAGCTCACATAAGAGCCAGCGGCTGCTGAGAAGCAGAGAAGCCTGCTGTGCCTCGTGCCAGTATTTTTAGCAAGAATGGTGAATCATGAGCATTTAGAAGGACTTAAAATTGAAATAGCTTCTAACATCTCTCCAGTATTTTTACCACACTCTTTTATCTGGGCATAAAAATACATAGTTTTAATTATATCTTGCTCTGCAGAAAAAAAAAGAAGAAGAACCAATCACTTGCCATCTCTTTTCTGTCTGTGTCTTTCCTTCTTAATGGTGAGCTTTTCAAATGATAACATCCATTGCAATATCTCTTGGTCAGGTAGAACTGGCCTGCTGGGCCTCCTGTAGCCCAGTGTTACCACAGGAAATGAATGTGTTGTATTGAAGGCTCTTTGTGATCCCATTGTTTCCCAGGCTTGGTCTTGTGTGGGACTGTTTGTACTCTAGCACACACAGCAGCCATTGTGTCCCCTGCAACATCCTACATGCAGCTGTGAACGGTTGTGCCCGAGCCAGTTTATCAGCCGCAGAGTTCACTCAGAAAGGAATTGGGAACAACATACCAAGTTAGGACCCTGCCGTTCTCTGGGAATATCTTGCGCTCTTCAACATTCCTCCTCCCACTTGGCCAAGAAAAACAAGCAAATAGAGGTCCCCTTTGATGTCCGCACCTCTGGGCTATTCAGAGGTGGGGCTTTGGGGGTAAAACTTTCCAGTGTTTACAAGGAATCTTCATTCACAACTTTCTGACCCAGAGGAGAGGGAAAAATTTTGCTCACATTGCGAAATGTAGCTTTGCCCTAAGGCATCAGAATCTAAAATACAAAGCCTTCTCCATGCCACCATCTCTGGGGTCCCGTAGAGTCCCTGCTGTAAACCACATTGAGGGGGTGTCCAACCTGGTCATCTAAAAGCATGATAGATGTAACCTGAAAAGTGACTCAGAACGCTGTGTGGTCCTTTCAGGTTTCATTTGGCCCACCTACCAGAGGACACGTATTTAACCATCCGAGCAGCTCCCAGGTCATTTCTAGCCTGGTCCCTGACTAGAAATGGTAGTCCGGGGAGGCAGGCAGTGGGCTCATCCATCACGGGACTCAGCTACACCTCGGGGTGTTTAGATGTGCCTACTGAGGCTTGGATTGGCAAGGGTTGTCTTGGAACCATTGATCATTTCCTGTTTAGCACAGTGTCTAACTTTTGGTTGGTAAACAATGGTGTTTGAAGGCTTTGTTGTATAAAACAAACCAAGCTTAACCTATGACTGTAGGGTTGATTAACAGAACATCTTGCATGAGAAGTCATAAGCTAAACATTTGCCATCAAACACATAGGACTATCTACAGGTATGTGCATATATACTTAAAAAAGTATGCATATACTTGTCAGGGTATCACTAACAAACAACTCATCAAAATTTGCCAATAAATTTGGAGTACTTAAAATTTAGAACATTATTTAAGTAGTACATAAGTATGTAGTTGTAAGTTTTCCTGATTAGCTAAATTCCCAGTTTTCAGCGTTAAATGTCACGCTGGTGTTCATTGCCAGGGAGAAGGAGAAAATGGACTAAACTCCCTCACAGCTTTGTCTTCAGAGTCTGAAGCCTTCTGGGGCTTATGCTCAACTTCTATGCACCAGCTCTGGCTTTAAAGTCTTTACCCAGTTGTCCCCACTGCTGGCATCAATTGGCTTCTGCCGGCTGTAACTGCTGTAGCAAAACAATGTTATCCTTAACCACAGTTACGAAAGACCCCAAATCTCTGCAACTTCTTTGCTAAAGGAAGTCCCTGTCCTCTCTCCGTGTCTAGCCTCTGAAAGCTGTTTCTCTTGCAACCAACAAAGAAGAGCATATAGCTTGGAAAGAGAGTTCCTATGAAGCACTTTTTCCTGAGACAGTTATTCTTTTTCCAATTAGGAAAGGGTTCTCTTGATAACCAAGTTTCTGATTTTATTCTCAATTCTTCCCTCTCAAATGGTATTTGAAGCTTGGAGTGACAATAAAAATAACTTCACATGGAAGGTTAATTATGTTCCCTTCCCACCCATTCTCCTTGCCAAATAATCTTGGGTTTTGCCACTTTTCTGGGGTTTTTTGGGGTTTTTTTGAACACTGCAAAGGAGAACAGAAAAAGGAGGAGGCAACAGAGAATGAGAACAGATCAGGCTTTAAAATAGAAGCGTTGACATGGTGACGAGGTTCCCTGGGGTATGTGCTCCTTGATCTAGTAATTGGTAATCTGCGGTCTACTTGCTGGCACAGTATTTAGATACCTGTGGATTGAGCAGTGAAGTAAGCTACATGAATTTACCTCTCCAGTGTAATTATTGTCTTTCAGGGTTTCCAGAGAAAGACAAATTTGAATAGATTTATAAAATAAAATATTTATCTGGACAAACAACACATGAAACAAATTCATAGAAATTAGTTGTTCAGAGCATATTTGCAAAAGCACTCTAAATTGGATGTCTTAAACATTTTGTTTGCAGCTCCCCACAACTCACCCAAAAAAGAATCTTGAAAAAAACTATGCACTTTTTCACCTGTCTTAAGGATAACATTAAACTTTTTTCAACATAAATCTAAATAGTTGTCAAGGACGTCATTTCCAGTAGACTGTAAATGCTAATATTTGAAACCAAAACTGCATGTAACGTGTCTGATGGAATCTAACAATCTAGATGATTTAATGCCCATTTTTATCCACTAAAATATATGTGAAAGCTGTTGTTTAATATTTGGAATTGGTGCAACCTTTTTTCCCTTTTTCTCATTGTATTTATATCCATTCTACTCTCCACATAATTTTATCCTAACAAAATTTATTTTTATCATTGAAAATCATTTATTATTCATACGTCATACTTCTTTGCAACAAAATAGGTTCACAAACTGTGTTTATGGCTAAAAATTGGAAAGAGGATTAGAGGAGATTGATGTCTTTAGGGGCTATAGCTCCCCTGGGAAATCACTCAACAGTTTGGTTCAGCATCTTGTTCGATGTGATAGGAGCAAACAGCCTGGGGTCTGGGTATAGATATCTCTACCAGTCCATCCTCAGTGAACAAGCATCAGAATCTCACTAGGGGAAAATGGAAAGTCAAAAATCAGTGAGATTTGAGGAGCATAAAGCAGTACTACTGTGGCCTGAAAAGTGTAATAGAATGCCCCAAAATTTACAGAAAGGTTTACCCCTACTTCCGTTAGACCATTTCTGCATAGGAAGTCTTGGACGCCATGAAACTGTCACCCCAGCATGCAGAATCAGTATTCATAGACCACAGACTAGCACCCACTCTAGTCTGGTTGTGGCTGCCCTATTGAGAGTGGTAGGGTGCACCCCAGAACCTGTAGTAGGGAAATAGCCCTGACGCTGGCTGTCTCAGCATGGTGTTGGCAGGCACACCCCAACATCAAGCACAGCAGCCCTGGAGGAGCAATGCCTTTTGCGGTTGCCAGTGGCTTCGGCAGCAGCTGGCAGCCCCAACAGCCCATGAGAATCATCTTCACCAAGTATCAGTACCTTTGCTCAGGCAGAGGGCTTTGCTTCAATTTCCAAGGTGACGTCCCTTAAGAAAGCCAAAGTGGAGAGAAAACAGTCAACCCTGAAAGCCTTATTTGCAAACATAGGTGAGACACAAACTAGGCACCTCTAAAAAAAAAATGGTGGGGACTTTCAAGAGTCCCAGAGATATTGCAATAGAAGAGGGAAGCCAGAACCAGAACCAAGAAATTAATTGTTTGTCTACCCAGATCTGCCTTTATTTAGCTGTAAGACATAAACTAGGAATTTTCCAACATGGAAAATTGCCCAATAAAATTAAGGAGAAATAATATTACTGTGGGTCAAATTAGGACAATGTTAGAAGCAGGAAAGAGAGCAGAAGTTAGCACGGCAAAGCCTATCTTCCAGTTCCCACACAAGTGGAAAGAAAAAAAAGGCATCTGTTGATAATCAACCACGAGTTTCATTAGCCATAATGTTAATTGAAGGGCACGAGGTAGCTGTTTTTAGTTGCATTTTCAGAGGGTTTAAAGTTAGATAAAAGAGAAAAATATAGATATGTCAAGTATTTTACAGTCACTTGAAACAGTAGTCTTCCATCCTCTGAGCAAAATTGGGAGGAGGAGGAGGCAAAAAGAGGTCTAGAGAAGACTTCTTGCTATAAAATTGAGGGCTTACTTCTAGCAAATTGGCAAAATAAAAAATCTGTAGGCAGTTGAGCCTGGCACAAAACATGTTCTAAAAAGAACTTGCTGTATCTACTAACATGTTCCCTTTGGATTTTTTTTTTTTTTTTTCCTGCAAGATGAGAAAACAACCCTGTTCTGAAACAACATTGAGCCAGGATAGCTGGCTCCTGAAAATAAGTCAGCATGTACACATATTCCCAGAAGGCCCCAGAACCCATCCTACACTGGCAGGTAGCTCCAACCCCAGATAGCTCCACCGAACACAAGGCTCTGTTGCACAGGTGGGTGAACAAGGCTATCGGAGCTCTCAGTCTTTCTTCCTCTGAACCACAACACATCTCCAGACTTGGGTCAACAGTCCAGTATGTGGTTCAGTTCCATATTACTTGTCTACTTTTTTGTATGTGTGTGCTTCTTTCACAAAATTATAACCTCTTTTCTTCTTCCTTTATGTCCTCTCTACTACCCAGGACATTGTCCAGGGCTTAATAAATACTGTTAAATTGATTAGATACGCATGATTGAATTGCTGAACAAAACAAACCATTATCAGAGATAATTGAGGCTAGCCCTGAAAAAGTTAACCTCTGCAGATCCTTCCAAAGTGAATGCCCTGTCGCATAATCTCAGCAGAACCCTGTGCATTCTGGGGCTGCCTGGACCAGATTCCATCTTACCATGGGAAGATGGGAGATGTATTTGTGAACTGGTAATGATGTTTAGTGGGGAAAAGAGTAAAGGGCTATGCCAAACAATTTTAACATATGCTAACTCACTCATTTACTCTACGCTACAATGAAGAAAACAAATTTTATAAAGCTGTGAAAGACTGAATTAGGAATCAAATTGAAAAATCCAACAGACTCTGGATCCTGGCTCTTTCCAGCACAGTGTGGGTCCTCCTTTAGGAGAAAAATCAAGGTTAGGACAACTGCGGGTCTGCCAGAGCTTGCTGATCTCTGGCTTCTATGTGTAGCTCCTCCTCCAACCTTCAGGTCCTCCAAACTTTCCTCCGTGTCAGGCAAGGGTACAATACTACACAGCTTCCCAGCCAAATCTAAAGCTAGTTATGTCCTTCCACGCATGCTGAGCCTATTTACGGGAAGGGAACCAGATGAAAAAGGGGTCTTCCTGAAGAGAAGGAAAGAAGCAATGCAGGGAAATGGCTGTGCACATGAGGCATCACCTTGACCCATTCAATCCATGCTGGAGGAGAGCATGCAGCTTTATTAGGCACACTCACAGTTCTGCCTTAGAGATACTGAAAACCAATACAGAAAATGATGCGGTGGGTCTTCAAAAAGGAGTCCTTCGTATGTCATTTGAGTGTAGACTGCTGAGACAATTAGCTCCACATCTTATATTTGATCCATACCTGTGACTCCAGAAAGGTTTCGTTTTTCATCTAATGGGCTTCTTGAAAATCCAAGTCGGACTCCCAACATCCTGCCATTTGAAATAATAGCAGTGGGGCTGGAGAGGTGGCTCAGCAGTAGAGTGCTTGCCTGGCATGCATGAGTACCTGGGTTTGATCTCAGCACCACATACATAACTAAGTGGAGGAAAAACAAAACCAGATGAAATAACAACAGTAATAATCATAGCAAGCACTTATTATATGACTTTAAATGAGTGACTTTTTAAAATTTATATTCACTATGTAGCTTAGGAATGGGTTCATATTATTGTAACTCCGTTTCATAGACAAGGAAGCTAAAGCATAGAGATTAAGTATCTTGCACAAGGTCACAAGATTAACAAGTGGTAGAACCAGGATTCAAACCTAAGTGATTGACTTCAGCCTGGGATCTTATCAACTCTAGGAGAGTTGAAGGGCATTCATTATAGAAAGAATGATAACTGAATCATCTTAGATACAACTAAGCTACGGTAGCAAGCATTTTCTTTTATTCTTGCCTTTGCTGAAGTCGTCAAAGAGAGAGAGAGAGAGAGGGAGAGGAGAAATTCAGTCTGGTTCCTAAATAACATAAAATAACATGTGATTACAATCTCACATCACAGGTGCAAACTCTAGCACTGAAAACAGACGCTACCTTCATAGTCCTTGGCCAGCCCATGTATGTTCAACAACAGACACTGAATTGTTAACAACCAAGGAGGGTGCTGTGGTTAGATATGCAGTGTTTGCTCAAAGACTGGTGTGTTGAAGGACCCAGCGATGTTCAACGGTGGAGCTTTGGGGAGTGATTGGATAATGTCAAGGCATTATTAAGAACTGTTGATTGGAGGAAGTAGGTTTTTAGGGTGGGCCCTTGGGGACTATATCTTGGCCCTAGCCCTTTTCTCTCTCTACTTCTTGGCTGCCGTGCACTGAGCAGCTTTCCTTTGCCACACCCTTCTGCCTAGAAGCCAGTCAACCATAGGCCAAAAGCTCTGAAATCTGTCCTACTCAAAGTTATTTTTCTCTGGTATTTGAAACAGAGAGGATGGCGAAGTCAGCAACAGATAGGCCCTCCGATCAGAGGGAAAGCTAGAGTCAATGATCTGTCTATATCATTCACTGCAAGAGGCCAAGGAGTTAAGTTTACAAAAGAAAAATAGAAACCATATATCCCTGCTCTTTGTCCTGTTCTGAAACATGTCCCCCATAACTCCTCAGACAGCAAACTATGTCCATTTCAAGTTTCAAAGACTCACCCCCGGGTGGGGGAACTTGCTTGGGAAGTGTGAGATGGAGACCTGGGTTCAAACCCCAGCATTACATACACCATTAGGTTTCGGAGAAACAAAAGCCAGATGAAAAAATAAAATAAAATTGATTCTCTTCCTCACCCACCCCCTCTCCTATCTTTAAAAAGAAAATTTTTTTAAAAATCACTCACACTGAAAGCTCTTTAGACTTTTGCTAAAATTTGCTAGAGATGAAAGTGTTTCACAAAAAATGTAAAAAATCAAAATGCACTAAATTTCTTCACAACAATAGAAGAAATGACAGGTCAATGTGTCATTTCTTTAATTTTTAGAAAAATATGAGGGAACTTTTCTTTTTCTTTCTTTCTTTTTTTACTTAGACTTCTATATCCAGCGAAATTAACCAAGTATAATGATAGAATACTGAATGATATTCTTTGGGAAAATTAAGGAGAAAACTAAGAAACAGAAATGCTAGGAAGTACAGGATGAATCACAGGATGACAGTTGTAAAGAAGGAATGGAAAACCACCAGTCCAGGTTGGAACGAGGAAGCAAGGCTCCGGGCAGAACAGAACAAAACTGTTCTGCGCCTGACCAAGTAGGAAAGAGAATCAAGGAGCATATCACAGAGCTATTGGAGTACTTAAAATTAATGATTGTACAAATTAATAAGAGTTAGTAAAGAGTCAATGACTCCAGGAAAGTGCTTTAAATTTGAATAGGAAAAGGAATGGAATCATTCTATTCTACTTACCTCAGCCAAAAAATAATTCACATGGTCATTCTAATGTAAACTCTGAATATTGATTTCCCCAAGAATTATGATTATAAATTAAAAAGAATGAGAAGTAGGGGAAACAATGGTATACGAAAGCCAAAACCTCATCTGATAGAGGATTAAATTCCATGATTGATTAAGTCAAAAATAGTGGCATAAACATGCTGCTTAGAATTACGGAAGAGGGATGGCGCTGTGGGTCAGCAGTACAATGCTTGCCTGGCATCCATGAGGACCCAAGTTTGAATCTCAGCACTATATACACAACTAAGTGTTGGAAAAACAAAAACCAAATGGAAAAGTAAATAAAATAGATTTTCTTTCTCTCTTCCTCTCTCTCTCTCTCTCTCTCTCTCTCTCTCACTCTCTCACATACACACACACACACATTCTCCCTTTCTTTCTTTCTTTTTTTTCTTTAAAGGAATTATGGAGGAAAAGGTCATAGGAAGCTGTGTTGAAGCAGATACCTTTAGACAACAGGACTGGGTTGGGGAGACATCTTCTGATTAATTGACTGATTGATTGATTGATTTGAGGTGGGGTTCTTGCTGTGTTGCCATGGCTGGCCCCAAACTCCCAGATTCAAGTGATCTTCCTGCCTTAGCCTCCCAAATAGCTGGGACTACAGGCATATACCATGATGCTAGGCTTCTGCTTTTTAAAAAATCATATTAGTGTTACTATTAGATTTATAAACCTGTATTCCTGAGTTACTCTGATAAATTAATTCATTTTTAAAAATAGTGTAGACATGTTATTCTAGTCACCTAAGGTGCCCTGCTCTTGTGTGTGCTACACTTTGCATACACATAGGAAAGGAAATGAACATGGCTGGGAAACAAGCCTCTTGTGTTAGCTAGTGAAAGAGGAATGCTGAATTACAAGACACAGGAAAATGAGGAAGAACAAAATGATTCAGAGAAGAGAAAAGGTACCCGGCAATTTATGTTTGCTTTGATTACTGAAATAATCACATGACAGCTTTAGAGGTATTTTAAGGTACAGTCAAGGTTATTTAGAGAGTTTATTCTCATTCCATATATCTATGCATACAATAGTAGCATATATATCAATGTTTATAGTAGGTTACATATTTGTGTATTATATATACATATGTATGCTTACATAAGTGGTGTATGTGCATATACACATATATTTTATGTATATTCCAAAACATTGGCAGTGATTAGTACAATCGTGATTGATGTTGGTATTGTAAATGATCTTGGATTTCGTCTCTGTGCTATTGTTGTTATAATCAGAAAGAAATCGAAGATTTAAAATGAGCTCTTTTTTGTGTTTTCTGTTTACTTTGCCTTTTACATTTATAAAATTATAACATTTAGAATTGGAAAGGACAGGAGATTGGATTAAGATAGTTAACTAAGCACAGATGCCTAAAAATGACAGAAAAAAAGATTACATGTTTAAAATAATAAACCCATAATTTAACTGGAGAACAGGAAGAGATATTCTTGAATGGACCAGAAAGAAGAAGGAATTCCTAAATAAGAAAAGGCAGGCAGGAATGGATCAATAGAGGAAGTTGTCTTTCAAAAAACGAAAGGTTATTGTTGAAGGAAGAAATCTTTCTAGAATGCTCTGAGCCTCCAAACTCAAGTTGGGAAGAGGCAATTATAGGCACCAAGAGGAAAACCCAGAGACAATTCTAGGCTTGACTGGTTCCTTACTCCAGTCAGAATGGCAGTCATTAAGAATACAATTAATAATAAATACTGAAGATGATGTGGAGAAAAAAGAACACTTTTACACTGTTGGTGAAATGGTAAATTAGTACAACTGCTATGGAAATCAGTATGGAAGTTCCTCAAAAGACTAGGCATGGAACCACCATATGATCCAGCAATACCACTCCTCAGTGTTTGTCCTGAAGAATTAAAGTCTTCTAACTATAGTGATATATGTATACCCCTATTTATAGCAGCAAAATTCACAATAGACAAACTCTGTAACCAGCCTAGGTGTAAAACAATGGATGCATGGATAAAGAAAATGTGGGGGCTGGAGCAGTGGCTCAGCAGTTACGGCGCTTGCCTGGCATGCACGAGGCAAACCCCAGCACCACATACACAACAAAGTGTCAGAGCAACGAAAGTCACATGAAAAACTAAATAAAGTTGATTGTCTCTCTCTCTCTCTCTCTCTCTCTCTCACACACACACACACACACACACACAGTCCCTCTTAAAAAAAAAGAAAATAAAATGTGGTATATATACACAATGGAGTTTTATTCAGTCATAGAGAAAAATGAAATTATGTTAGTTGCAGGAAAATGGATGGAACTAGAGACCATCATGGTAAATGAAATAAGTCAAATTCAGAAAGTTAAGGGTCATGTTTTCTCTCATATGTGGAAGCTTGAGAGGAAAAAGGAAAATAAAGGCTGGGGTGGATTTTCTAAAATTCCAAGGGAGATCAGTACAGGATAGGGACCAAAGGGTGAGAGGTGGTAGCAGTGGGAATAGGAGGGAATGCTGGGGAGTGATAGGGCCCAAATTACATATGTAGTATATTGTGTGCATGAAAGAATATGTGAAAACAAATTCCATCAATATGTACAACTAACTATAATGCATCAATAAAAAATGTTGGGGATAAAAAGTGCATTAGGAGCATCCGCTGGGATAAGCTGTGATTCTCCCTTCCAAACAGAGGTTGTTATCTGACTTCAAGGAGCAGCAATAAAGTGCATTTTGGAAGAATGCCTTGGAAACAACCAGAAATAATGAAGAATCCCACATCCAGAAGACTAACCACTGGCATCCCTTCACCTGTCTGTAGGTAGCGTCTATCCCTGCTTGAGAAGGCAAGGAAGCAGAGAAAGCAACCAGGAGGATCTAACAAGAATATAAGTTCTCAGCTAAGAACGGTCAATCATTTGAGAAAAACTAATATCCTGAGCAGTGATATCAAACTCAGTAAGCACAAGTTCTCCGCTCGCCCCCGCCCAGGACATAGGGTTAATATCCTCTGAGAGACAAAAGAGAATATTGTATCTGTGAAACTGAACAGGACATTTTCTTTTTAGAAAACTCATAGAGGATTAGCAATAAAAAAACATGATGGTCAAAACAAGAATCTATGGGAACTAGTCTGTATTTTCCTTTCTACTGCATTTCTGACAGTCTGTAGAACCAAGGAACTCAATATATTATCAAAAGTCTACTCCAGGGGCTGGAGTGGTGGCTCAGTGGTTACAGCACTTGCCTGGCACTCACGAAGACATGGGTTCAAACCCCAGCACCACAAACACAACCAAGTGTCAGAGCAATGAAAGCCACATGAAAAACTAAATAAAAATTGATTCTCTTTTATTTTGTCTCTCTCTCTCACTGTCCCTCTCTCTTTAAAAAAATAAAAAAAGGTCTACTCCATTAATGAAGAGTTCAACTTTAAAAGGTTAACAATCCTCTCTCATATTGAATCTTGTCTCATTGCTCTTAAGTCCATTGGTCCTGGACCTACCTCTAGAGCAAAACTAAGTCTGCTTCCTCTTTGTAAGTATCTGCAAACTCTTATAATGCCTCTGCCCTTAAGTCTTTTTATCTACAAGCAAAATAGTCAAGTCATTCAACTGCTTTTCACCTGCCAGCTTTCAGAGTCTTCATTTTTCTGCTAACTTTACCCTTGATTTTTTTTTCTAGATTATCCCTGATATTTAGGATGGAGGCTACTTATATCAGGCCCAGAACTGCACGTTTCAGATGTCTTTTCACATTTACCCCACAATGGTATTATTACTTCCTCTGGTTACTCAACTACTATTAATAGCATCTAAGTTGCAGGAGTGTGGTGCTTTCTTTGAAGAACTCCAGGAAATGAGTAAGCAGATATGTTTCTCTAATGTTTAATATTAGTTTCATCTATTTAGTAAATATTTATTGACCACAAGCTATGCTCCTGAGACAGTAGTAGGTGCTACAGGAGCTTCTAAGACATAGGAAGTTACTGCCCTGAGGAAGTTTACAGTTGAATAGGAAACAACATAGAAATATAAATAACCTGCAATGGAGAAAGTAGTACAGATGATAAAATAGAACAGATATGGAGCTATGGAGTCCACAAGTAATATATACTATGAAAGCAGCAATGATTCATGATAAGCAATATTTCAGAAGACTGTGGAGAGAATTCCTACTTCTCAGATTCCTTGACTGGATTTGGACATATTTGCCCAGTATTCTTTTCCCAACTTCACCTCAGTCCTAGGGTACTTGTGTTCTTGTTTTTATGGTTCCCTCCTGGTTTGAAGATGGGTTGAAAGAACTGGCTTTAAGAAAGAGTCCATCAAGCAATGCCACTTCTTGGCATTAGCACTCTGAAATAGAAAGCATGGACTTAAATGTTCAAGAGCATTTGTTTTTCACTGCAACTCTACGCATAATAGCCCAGGTGTGGAAGCAATTCAAGTGTCCATTGATGAATAAGTACACAGACAAAATGTGGGACCCACATATATTGTTCAGTCTTAGAAAGGATGGAGGGCTGGAGCGGTGGCTCAGCTGGCACGCATGAGGAACTGGGTTCCAACCACAGCACCAGGTACACAAGTAAGTGTCAGAGCAACAAAAACCAGATGAAAAAATAAAGTTGATTCTCTCCTTCTCTCTCCTAAAAAGAAGAAAGAAAGAAAGAAAATTCTAACACATGCTACAATAAGGATGAACCTTGTGCTGACATTGTGCTAAGTGAAATAAGCCAGCCTTTAAAGGACACGTGGTCTATGATTCCACTTACCTGAGATACCCAGAGTAGTCAAATTCATAGACACAAGTAGAACAAGTGGTTGCCTGGGAATGTGGAACTTGGGGGGATGAGAAATTAGTGTTTGATGGGTACAGAATTTCTGTTGAGGAAGATAAAAATGTTCTGCAGATTGATGGTGGTGATAATTGCACAATAATGTGAATTCACTTAAAGCCACAGAACCATACTCTATTTTTTTTTAAGCAAGAGAGGGACAGTGAGAGAGAAAGACAAAGAGAATCAATTTTATTTAGTTTTCATGTGGCTGTTGTTGCTCTGACACTTCATTATGTATGTGGTGCTGGGGTTCAAACTGGCATCCTCAGGGATGCCAGGCAAGCACTGTAACCACTGAGCCACCACTCAGCCCGAGAACCATACTCTTCAAATGGACAACTGATAAATTTTATATTATGCATATTTTACCACAATAAAAAAACAATCATCCCATCATTGGGCTTTTGATATTACATAATTGAATTCCTTGTCTCTTGGCTAGACTCTAACCTATAACCATGCCCATCCTGCTAAGTTCTGTATTGATTTAGAGGTGTTCCTGACATAGATGTTATGGCTACTGTGACTATGACAAAATATTAGCAAAAGAAATTACCAGCAACAAGGCCTTGTCTTCAAGGGCTACAGCCAACAAAATGGTAGAATCCTCTAGGATGAGACTCACATTGCACTCTGGGGCTCATCTCTTTGTAAATTTGTACAGAGTAGGCCTAGTAACTACCCAGGAGGCATGTCTGACTGTCATCTGGACTGGACTTGAAATGAAAGAATCCCCATCCCCATCCCTGCCAATCTGCCATTTTTCATAAAAGCTCATTTTAAAGGAGGCTCTTCCTCCAGCATTTCTCCTTCCATGCCTAGAAGAGAATCTTACACTCATGGTGGGCAGTGTCAGGCCTTGGTGTTGAAGGTTTCGAGTTGGTGAATGAGCCAACAGATTTGAGGAAAGTGAAGTAACTGTGTCATAAAAAGCACTCTATTCATTTATTTTGACAAGGGTTGTTTAATTTGAATTATTTATGATGTTTTACAGTCCGCTGGAGACTGCCCACAACTCATTCAATAGGAGGCAATCCACGGAGTAACCTGAGACTTTGGCCTCCCTCCCAACTGTCAAATCTTCTTACAAAGAAGGGTGAGTCCTTATAAGACAGAAGAGTTATTCATTCATTCAATAAATATTTATTGATATTGATATGACAATTGTATGAGTGAATAATAAGTTTGATAATAAATAGGTCTGTAATTACTGAGATTAAAATTGACTAATTGTAGGTCCATAAATATTCTGTTTTTATATGAAGACTAGGCTACCACAAACTTAGAGACCCCAAATCAATTGTATCTCTTAGATCCTCAGTGAGGCCCCTAGTGGCAAGACTCCAATGTAAAATATTGAATTGTGTCTCTCATCCCCAAATTCACATGTTGAAGTACTTACTAACCCCTGCTACTTCAGAATGTGACTTCGTTTAGAAATAAGGTTATTAAAGAGGTAATTAAGTGTCATAGTCCTTTAGGACTGCAATACAAAATACCATTAATCAGGTGGCTTATAAACAACAGAAATTTATTCTTCATCTTTCTAGTGGCTGGGAAGTCCCAAGTCAAGGTGCTGGCAGATTCAGGATCTGATGAGAATATATTTTCTAATTTATAGATGGCATCTTCTTGCTGTGCCTTCACATGGCAAAAGAGGAATCTCTCAGGTCTCTTTCACAAGGGCACTAATTGGGAGTTCTCTGTCATCATGACCTAATCACCTCCAGTATTATTCCAGTTTGCATTACTATAATGAAATACCTGAGGTGGAGTAACTACATTTTAAAAGAGGGGTTCATCAGATGCTGGAGAGGCTGTGGGATAAGAGGAACACTTACACTGCTGTTGGGACTGCAAACTGGTTCAGCAACTATGGAAAGCAGTGTGGAGAATCCTCAAAAAATTAAGGATGGAACCACCTTATGACCCAGCTATCCCACTCCTGGGTATTTTCCCAAAAGACATAGAAACAGCTTATTATAGTGATGTGGCTTCATCAATGTTTATAGCAGCTCAATTTACTATAGCTAGACTATGGAACCAACCCAGATGCCCCTCACTGGACGAGTGGATTCAAAAACTGTGGTACATATATACAATGGAATACTACTTGGCCATTAGAGAAGATGATATCATGGTGTTTGGTATCAAATGGATGGAGATGGAAAGAATTAAGCTAAGTGAAGTATCCCAATCTCAGAGACTCAAGGGCCGAATGGTATCTCTCATCTGTGGAAGCTAGAATACATTGGTAAGCAGTATGTTAGACGGCTAAGCTAATAATATCTGCAAATTGTATGATTCTTAACACAATAGGGAAATGACTGACTAGGATACTTGGAGGCGTAAGGTGGGGGACAGAAGAGGGGAAGGTGTAGGAAGAATACCCAGGGGACTGGAGGGTGAGAATAGAGGGGAACCATCTCAGAAGGAGACCTCTATCCTCCACAAGATATCCATTTAACTCAGGGTTCTTCTGGGGGAAACAGCAACATGGGGAACCCAAGCTGGGCATCCATGATATGGCATTAGCCCTGGATAACTAAATATATATACATTGGTTCTTGAATGTTTGATAATGTTTCCCCCTCCTTTGTATCTCTATATCCATTTAATAAAAAATAAAAAAAACTAAAAGAGGGGTTCATTTAACTCACCATTCTAGAGATTTGAAGGCATGGTGCCAGCGTTGGCTGGGCTCTGATAAGGACCTGATGACAGATGAAAGCACGGTGACTGGAAAACATGTAAGAGGGAGAAATCATATCACAAAATAGGGAGACAAGAAAAAGGAGATGGGGGCTGGAGTGGGGACTCAGCTGTAGAGCACTTGCCTGGCATGTGTGAGGACCCGGATTAGAACCCCAGCACCATATACACAACTTAGTGGAAGAAAAACAAAAACAGATGAAAAAATAAAATTAATTCTTTTTCTTTAAAAAATTTTTTTAAAGACAGAGGGAGATAGGTTTGCTCTTTTATAACAACCCTCTCATGAGAACTGATTCAAGGACCCACAAGAACTCAGCTCAAAGGGTAATACCCGCAACGACCTAAGTACGTCCCCTTAGCTTCATCACTTCCTAACCTTGCCACATTGAAGACCAAGTTTCCACCATGGGGCCCCTCAGGAGGGTCCGCCTCCTAACACCATCACATTGAGGGTTAGGATTTGCCCTAGCAAACAAATACACTTTGTCAATGCCCAGCCGGCTTCTCTTACAATTAATGATCTCATCCCCTTTAGTGACATTTTCAAGCAGAAATCACATCCAAGACATTAGGATGGAACTGTTTGGATTCACGAGGGAACTGAAGAAACACACAGCTAACAAATCTCCCTAGCAACACAGTGTGCTTTAAGAAAGAAAAAAAATATGGTGGCGAGGGGGTGGATGTCCCATGTTGCAGCTCAGCAAGCTGTTGACCTACTGCAAAGGCATATTTGTTATTCCTCACATTTCCTCCAGTGTGGGAAGTTCTCCCCAGAGCTGGCATTGCTGCATTAATGCTCACCACCCAGGCATCTATGTACCGCTGTCACCAGCCGTTCATGCAGATTATGCAGTCTTTAAGTAAAGACCTCACCTAGATTATAACTTTCATAGACATGAAAACTCTTAAACTTTAATCCCCAAAGAAAGGTATCTCCAGCAGTCAGAGAAGGTAGATAGGTAGCTCCCTGGCTTAGCACTCCTACATGTTTACCTTGGACTTCTCCCTTCAACACCAACCCCAACACACCACACCAGAGCCATGGGTCACATCACCTCCCCAGCTTGACGATGCCAAGGTTCACTTTTGCTTCTTCAGGGACATTCCAGACTTGAGACCAAAGGAACTCATTAGCTCAAGCACGTTTCTGGTCCTATGATCTCTTCCTATTGCTCTATTTATTTATTTATTTATTTATTTATTTATTTATTTATGGCTAGAATTTTGAACTGTTTTCCACGCTTTCCCCCTAATTTCTTGAGCTCTGTTCCCCTTGTGCTTCTTAATTTATTACTGCCCCTCCATTCCCAGATTGCCCACGGCTATGCCTGGGTTAGGATTTCTGCTATTCACCTGGAAAACATTATGCGGTTCTCACCTGCTCACTAGAACCCCCCTCTTGAGTGTCTTAGTTGAGGATTATGAGGCTGTCCCTGACCCCCTACCTAATACTGACACTAACTTTTCCAAAGTCCCTGGGCTAAGCAAACTATTTGTACAAGTCAGGTTTTTACTGTCTAAAGTCTGGCCAAGATTTAAGTATTTCTCCTTTCTTTTTATCTTGTAAAGGGAATCTTTGGGTTCAATTTGATATTAAAACCACTTCAATATTTACTGAAAGTTGGGGGAAAAAATTGCCCTAATGTCCTCTTCCATCACTCTTACTGGTAGCAAACCTGCCTGACAAACCTAAGAACGCTGCCTGCTCTCAAATTGGAATATATGTTAGATGCATCAGAAAAGATTCTCAAAATACAAATTCAGGTTTCAAAATGCAGCTCCTATTCACTGTAAGAGTTATCATTACAATCACTCCTTTCTGTTTTATGCCTTTTATTTTATTTTAATTTTTGAGACAGGTTCTCAACTGTGTTGCCCAGGCTGGCCTCAAATTCCTGAGCTCAAGCAACTCCCTGCCTCTGTCACCTGGGTAGCTGGGAACACAGGTGCACTAAATTATGCTCTCAGAACCCTTTTCTGTTTTAGGAGGGTCTTCATCTAACCCAACTCAACCATCTAACTTTGCATTCACCCAAATCCCTCCCTGGTTCTTTGACTAAATAACAGGTTTGCTGGGGTCATCTTGTACCACTCACACCTCATCTAATTAGCAACATTTATGTTTCATCACCTAGAATTTTGGGATGCCTCTTTTCACTCCCCCATCTCTCTCTGTATTTTCTTATCACACTGCTTCTGCGCATTCGAAACAAGAGCATTGTGTGTGCAGAGCTGTTTACGCCCAGGGCTGTGCAGTGTATGCTAGTAGTTCAGCCTCTGCAGCACACTGTGCTGCCCTAAGGAATACTAATTGCCTTGCTGATAAATTCAGGGTCGGGGTGAGGGTGGGGGTGGGAGGGGACCTTGAGGACAATGCCCAGCCCACTTTAGAACAAAATCCTGGAAGCACATCTGCAGAAAAACGCATCCTTTTCTTTTTTTCAAAATTTTACTTCCTTTGGTTTCATCCTTTCTCTTCTCTTAGGCCATGCCAAAATTATCCCTTTCAGGACCTGAACAAGCAGACCCAGCCAAAAAAATAAAAACAGATCCCAGAATCAGAGTCTCTGCTATTTTGTCAAGTTCAGGATTAGCAGAAAAAGCCCTTCCTTTCTGGTCAGATCCCCCCGTATCATGAAGCACCATTTCTCCAAGTCATTCTTATAATACATCACCAATCACCAATCAGAAAGCTCAGTGGGGTGATATTTAATTCATGTCTGTCAATCACAACACAAAGAAAAGGCCTTCAGCTGGCCAAGGAGAGAATCCTCTGCAAATGGAACAAAGAGTCTGCAGGGATCTCTGGTCCCTGGAGCAGGCTCTTCCCAGCTACCAGGCACTTGCGTGGTTTCAAAATGACTGTGGCTTTGGGAGCAGCAAGGCAGATGAAAGAGTTTAAATCAGCAGTGCAGCTCTGAGAGAAGATTGTGACTCTCATGTTGGAGCACTTCAGTTGCAGATCAGCATGTCCTTGGCATTAGACCTCTGTGTCACATCCAAATATTTTAATTTTCGAGTCAACTACTGCAGCCTGACCCTCCGC
The DNA here is from genome assembly GCA_004027875.1 of Aplodontia rufa. Taxonomy (NCBI): domain Eukaryota; kingdom Metazoa; phylum Chordata; class Mammalia; order Rodentia; family Aplodontiidae; genus Aplodontia; species Aplodontia rufa. The sequence continues at coordinate 8,006 of PVKS010022511.1, read as the reverse complement.
ACTGGTCGTTGTATTAGCTCAGTGATTTTTAAAACGGACATATCAGCGAAACCAAGTAGTTTAGATAAGAATCTAGAGTATAAAAATTTAAAAAGCTTCATTTCCATGCCCGGCATTGATCTTTGGAAGTTGGAGGGATATGAATAATAAATAAATGAAATTAAACACTTCCTTGGCAATTGTCAGTAACACAAACACAGGATTCAAAGGCAGCAGCTGGACAACAAAGGAACAGTTCCTCATGTTCAAGATTAGTTCACCAAAGATTTTTTTCTTTTACTTTTTTTTTTTTTTTAAGTCGCTGGGAAAGTACAGTGTGTTTTCTTTACTCCCAGCCCCTTCTGTACTAGTGATGGAATCAAAATGCTTCCGAACTTTGACACTGGAGCTGATGCTTCTCCGTGATGCAAAACCTAACCCCACATTTCTTTCTACCCCCAAAATACTTTCCATTTATTTTATGTCTTTTCTTATGAATCACTGTCATATTTACTCAGGAAGGAATACTTTTCTAGTCCTGTACTTGGCCCTTTTTACAAATGGAAAAACTTGAGGGTGGGCTGTTATAGAAATTAATGAGGGGGTCCAGGAGTGAAGGAATAAAAATTCCCAAAGCAAGGGGGTAGGGGGTCAAGATTTGATTTTGAATCTCAGTCCTTCCAGTTTCCAGTTCTCTGACTGGCAAGAACCTAACCGTTGTTATCTTCAATTTTCTCTCCTGTGAAGTGGAAATAACACCTAGCACACAGTATTCTCCCTACAATTAAAGCAGACTCGATGATGCGGTTCCTAGAAACTAGCGGGCTTTTAGAATTAGTAGCTTCCTTCTTCAGTCAAGAAAAGGTTGACCAACAAGTGATGATAGGAAGGGAAGAGAAGGGGAAATGTTGGAACTGAGATAAAGCAAGGTACATTCCAAGCAGTTATAAGTGTCACTGCATATACTATAGTCATATATATATAAAATGTTTTTCATGGGTATAAGAATTATGTCACTGTATTTGGGTTTTTTAGGAACAATATAGGACCCAGAAGAAAGACAAAGGATCGGGGGATGGGAGGAGGAAGGTAGAGGGGTCCTGGGGTGGGGTGGGGGTGGGGATATTGAACAAATTGTATTGCTGATTTGTGTGCACCTAGGAATATGTGACAACTAATCCCATCATTATGTAAAACTATAATGCACTAATAAAAATACATTAAAAAGTTTCTACATAGAATTTTATATTTTTAAATTTCTTAAATTTTAAGTTTCTAAAATATTGCCATTTTTATACCTCCTGAATTAAAAATAGTTAAACAACACAATCAGAGTCTCATTCACATTTGAGAGAGGAAAAAATATCCTAAATAAAAATATCTACCCTGTATTAAAAAAAGAAAGAAAGAAAGAAAAGGTTGAAAAAAGCAGGGCTGGAACGGTGACTTGGTGGTGACAGCGCTTGCCGGGCATGCATGATTACGCGGGTTCAAACCCCAGCACCACGTACCCAAGGAAGTCTCAGAGCAGCAAAAGCCACATGAAAACCTAAATAAGAAACTGTTTCTCTCTTTCTCTCTCTCTCTATCACTGTCCATCTCTCTTGGAAAAAAAAAGAAAAGAAAAAAGAAGAAGAAGGAAAAAAAAGAAAAGTAAAAGGTTGAAAGCAGCTAGAATGCCTGCCCCTTGCCCACCAGCTAGCTCAACTCACCGTCACAGGTCCTGCTGAACTGTCCCTAGGATACACAGCCTTTGGGTTCCCTCCTTGCCCCCAGAGCAATAGCAGCCTTTCCAGAAGTTTACTCTATGGAAAAGTGCGGCAGGAAATTTTTCAGGAAGAAGTTTATTAACTCTGACTCAGGCAGGGCGTTTAGTGCCCTACATGTTCCTATCATCTTAAATTATCATTTAAATTTCAAGCAGCTGTAGCCCCAGCTATTTGGGAGGCTGAGACAGAAGGATTATTTAAACCCAGAAGTTCAAGTCCAGTCTGGGCAGCATAGCAGCCCGTCTTTTTTTTTTTTTTTTTCTCTCTTCTAAACAGAATCATTTATACTTAAAAAATGGTATGAGGTGGGATTCTCTCCTTTTTAAAAAATGTTTCTAGAATTACTAAAAGACTTGGATTCATAAAATAGTTGATAACAATATTCCTTGCAACAAGGAAGCAATATTTGGGCCAGGGAGTGTAGCTTAGTGGTAAAGAACCTTAGCATATGTAAGACCCGGGAGTCAAGTCCCAGCACCATAAAAGCAAAACAAACAAAAAAAAAAAGAGAGAGAGAGAGAGAGATTTTAAAAGTGGAAATTCTCCAGAAGACGTACCTGTCTTGTAAAACGGGAAGAAATAATAATGAATATTAGAAATGCAAGTTAGGCTGGGCTGGGGATGTGGGGATGTAGCTCAGTGGTAGAGTGCTTGCCAACCATGCACAAAATATGTAAGACGATGTCGAACGAGTCAAAAAAGAAAAGAAAGAAAAAAGTTAGCATCCTTAGCCTTTTCTCTAGCCTTGGTCTTTGAATTTGAAAATTCATTTAGATTTTTCAAAACCTTTTTAGCCTCAATTGTAAAATGAGGTGTTTCAATGAGAATATTTCATTTTTATTTTCTCATTCTTTATGTAGGCTCCATTTTTAATTATTATAAAATGGGGATACTAATTCCTCATATATTATTATGAGGCCTAAATGAGGTGATACATATATAGTAGGAATAAATCTCAATCCACAAATTCTCGTGTAAGAAATATCATATATACATAAATTTTTTTTAAAAAAATCACATTCTCTGAGCCAAAACCCAGGTTACCAGGAAATTTAACTACTTGGGACTTTTATACTCATATCCTAGGACATAATTTCAGGGTCTTACAGAGTAAGCCATCCCTTGGTATCTGTGGTATTGATTCCAGGATCTCCTGTGCATACCCAAATCCACGAATGCTCAATTCTCTTCTATAAAAGGGCATGGTATTTGCATATAACCTACATATATCTTCCCACATACTTCAAATCATCTCTAGATGACTTATGATATATAATAAAATATCATTGCTATGTAAATAATCATCATGTTTTATTGTTTGAGGAATGACGACAAAAATCTGTACATGGTCGGATCCACAGTTGGGGAACCCAAGGATCCAGAGGGCTGACTCTATTGGAGCTTAGCTGAGGATGGAGGGAAAGGGGTTCCTGCCTTCTCTGAGATGTCTATCATCCTGGCCTACCAGTCAAATGCACTCTCTTGCCATGCTCGAGGTAGTGAGGCTAGAAAGTCCATTGCTTCTGGTCTCTTTCCTTCTCTGAAGTCTTGTCCCTCCCCAGGCCACTGCCAGGAAGTCACCCTTGTTCGCAAGGAAGGTGGTTCCTCATAGTCTCTCACCCTTGATTTCTCCAGTGGGTCTCCTGTCCTCTTTTCTCACGTCCCTTCCAAGGCAGCCAAGCCAAGGTCTATAACCAGCTCACCTAGTCTACTGTGATCTCCCTCACTTCATTGTTTGCTTTTTCTGACCTCTACCTGGAACATCTTCCCATGCCATCTGCCCAAGCAAATCCACTTGCTATTCATTCTCAAGCTTAAATTAACTTGTCACCTCATTCAAACAGCCTCCAGACTGAGGTAGCTCCCCTTCTCAGCCACCTACATCACTCTAAGTACTAGGCAACCGCTGCCATCTTATTGTAATGGCCGGGGTGGGGCTCTTTTCACTACTCATCTGAAAGCAATCTGAGTTTCATCTTTAGTACTCCAGCCACTCTCTGACAGCAAGTGCGCAGTTTAGGCTTCGTATGTAAAATGTTAACAGCATCTCTGCTCCTTTAGCCTCCTCTCCTAATGACCATTACCCTCTGTACTTGAACCTGCGGCATTGTTATGCACATTTAAGCCATTTAGATATTAATGTGACCACCAGGTCACCACTGGTTGCATGAATGACGTGTTCCCTCTTCCAACCACCTAGTTTACAGATCCAGGAAGGTATTGTAGGGATTAGCAAGTCCAACTTCCTGGGTAGTATGGAACTCACATTGTAGCTGGTCACTGAGTCTCCACTTTAATAATTCCTAAGGCTTTTTATATTAAGTCAATGTAGTGGAGTGTCACAGAAAACACTAGCATGCGGGTGAACACTTCCAAGAACACACCAAGGCGTGCAGGCCTGATTCACTCTCTTGACAAGGACAGACAGTCTGGAACAGATAGATGCCGAGAGAAAAGGGACATTCTGTTTTCGGTGGTTATTGTTGTTTCAAATAAAAAAAAGTCCAGGCAAGAAGGACTCTTGACTGCCGTAACATTATGGGCTGTGTCCTGTGGGCTGGTTTTGGCTAAAGTTCTACAGGTGCCATAACTAGAGTCCTCTGATCAGTCTTCCAGGAGCCTTTGTGATCTCTACAGTGAGTTCTGGACAGTTTTTGGAGAAGAAAAAAGAAAAGTGTAAAGGACAGTAGCTCTTTGTGTCTCTCAAAGGCAGCACTGTTTCTCCGGATTGGCACAACCCATCAACAACGTGCTGCCCTTCATGTGAGATTGTTTTACCGACCCAACACATGGGCTACACTGCGTCAGCCTTCATGCAGGAGAGAAATGCTGGGTGTCCCTTGCTATGTGAGGACAATTTACAGAGCAGCGAATGGAGATAACCTTCTGAAGTTGGCTGTCAACAATTCATCTCCTCCTTTTACATCTTCTGTGATACGGGTTTAGAAGATTATTTCCTGTTACCAGATTGTTTATGACCCCTCTGGCTTCGCAGTCAATAGTGGTCTTAAGTTTGGAAGAAGTGAACTTTCTAATGGCCTCTCTCACACATCTCTATTCGGATTCATTATCCAAAGTGGAAACTCAATAACATTTTTTTTTCATACCTGGAATTGAACCCAGGGGTACTTAACCTCTGATCAATATCCCCAGTCCTATTTATTTTTATTTTTTAAGAGAGAGAGAGAGAAAGAAAGAGTCAATTTTATTTATTTTTTCATCTGGAATTTTGTTTTTCCAACACCTAGTTGTGTATGTGGTGCTGCAATTCGAACCCGGATCCTCGTATGTGCCAGGAAAGTGCTCTACCGCTGAGCCACCTCTCTAGTCCCAGAAGTCAATAACATCTTAATCTTTAGAGGCAACTGTCTGTTGGTGCTATCTGGACTACTAGAGTAATTATGTATCATTTGTTGATAAAATTAGCGAACTCTGGGGCTGGAGCAGTGGCTCAATGGTTATGGTGCTTGCCTGGCATGCATGAGGATGTGAGTTCAAACGCCAGCACCACATACACAATGAAATGTTGGAGCAACAGAAGCCACATGAAAAAGTAAATAAAAATTGATTCTCTCCCTCTCTCTCTCTCTCTCTCACACACACACACACACACACACACTGTCCCTCTTTCAAAAAAAAAAAATCAGTGAACTCTGGTTAAGGACCAACTCCTTGCTACCTACTATGCCTGATGCAGAGGATAAGTGATCAGTCGCCATGCACTGGGATGAGTAAAAAGGTGGCACTGGGCTCCACAGGAGCCAGAGGAAGGGCTCATGCAACATAGCCAGGTGGAGTCATGGAAGGTTTCATATTGTAGGTGGTGATCGAGTTATCATGATACCAACAGGAAAGAACTTTCAGAGAACTGAAATTAATTTTGAACAGCTGGAATGTGGGGTATAGAGCAGAAGGAGATACTGATGAAAATGTAGAGATTTGCAAATGAGCCTCTCGGTGCCTTTTGCATTTTAGATTTCATCCTAAATGTAAATGAAGACTTTTGAAAGATGTGTGCTGAATGATGACATGAACATACAGGTCTCACATGGAAGAAAACAGTGCTGCCACAAAATCAGCTTTCAGAAGGCTGGAACTTGACCTTCATTCCGATTAAGCTATGTTCCTTAGGGGCAGGGAGAGTTGGTGTTCTACCCTTTATTTCTAAAGCCTTGCTTAATAATAGATACATGGTAGATGCTGAATATGTTTGTTGAATAACTGACTGAATGAATTAATGGTTCTGCCCTCTGGGAGAAGAGAGCATGAAGATAATACTTCTTTCGCAGGATTTCATATTTGATGAAAGTATTAGACTGATACTTGAAGACCACTATTTTTTTAGACTTAAATTTCCAGGCTCTGCATCCATAGATCCTTCAACTATTCTTCATGGTTCTTCCCCACATCCTCAATGAATTGACTCTCAGTTGCTATCATCCCCAGCCCCCTTATTAAAATATGGTCCTCAGAAATAAACCTAAAGTTCCAGATCAGCTCCAGCCACAGAGCAGCTTTTCAGAACTCCATCTGATTGCTTTGTTACCTCAGTTTTACCTGATTATTTTGGCAAACACTCAGGACTGATGAGTCATCTTGTGCCTATTAGTAAATTAGTGTCCTGAAATATTTCTATATATTCTGCTTTTAAGCCACATCTTCCACAAAAATAAGGTAAATTTTAAAATGTTTCCTCTATTTGGTATATATAGTTTACATCTTTTAGACACAAGGATAAGCGTATGCAGTTAAGCTGTTTTAAACCTCAATGTATTTTCTTGGGCTCGCTGTTATAGCCTAGAAAGGCCACATTAGCTGTGTGTTCCACCTCATGTCATCTGCAGACAAAGTCAGCTGTTCAGCCAATGCCCCAATTCAAAAATCACTCATAGAATTGAACAGGTCCCATACCTATGTTCTACCAACTAGAAACTTCTTTCAGTCTAGTGTTTTTTAAACTATGCTGGTGATCTTGGTCATAACACATATTACTAAGATCCATATAGCACAATCACAAAAAGATACAAATAATATTGTCACATGAATTGCATAATTAATTTAGACAATAAAATTTCACTACTGGGGCTGGGGCGTTGGCTCAGTGGTTGGAGCACTTGCCTGACATGTGTGAATACCAGGGTTCAAACCCCAGCACCACACACATAATTAAGTTTTGGAGAAATAAAGGCCAGAGGGAAAAAAATAAACAAAATTGACTCCCTCTTTCTCTCTATCTCCTTCTCTCCCTCTCTTAAAAAAAATGCAATGAATAAAATTTCAGTACTTCTTTAAAGCATATTGAATAGATTAATATAGAAATAAACTGAAAGCCCTAACACTTGTAATTCTTAACTTTTTAAAACCAAAACTCCCATTGTTCAACAATGGACAACTTTTTTCCATTGAGAGGTGGTTTCAAAACTGTGATTTCGGGTAATCCAGTGTCTCAGGACCATTGTGAGGTCTCTGGGCCTCTAACCCTGATCCCAGAGTTCAGCTGTATACATGTTTTCACATGCTGTGGTGCTATAGAAGATTTTATGTGGAGGTCCAATGGGTGAGAGAGAAATTTTTCCCTGCCTTAAAGACATAAAAAACAGGGGCTGGAGCGGTGGCTCAACCGTTACAGCTCTTGCCTGGCACACGCGAGTACACAAGTTCAAACCCTAGCACCATGTACACAACAAATTGTCTGAGGAATGGAAGTCACATGAAAAACTAAATAAGAATTGCTTCTCTCTTTCTCTCTCACTGTCTCCTCTTTCTAAAAAGAAAACAACAACAAAAAACCATGCTTCCTAATAAAACTGATTAGAAATTATCTTTGACTTGCTAAATACATACACAGAAACCACACCGTCAGACCAGTAAAATTTTACCTGATATTTATGTTAAGATTATTTTTCGGGGCTGAAGCCGTGGCTCGGTGGTTGCAGCGCTTGCCTGGCATGCACAGGTACAAGGGTTCAAACCCCAGCACCCACGTACACAACTAAGTGTCGGAGCAACAAAAGCCTTGTGAAAAACTTAATAAAAATTGATTCTCGGAGGGAAGGGGGTGGGGAGGGGGGAGGGTATATGAAGAACTCATAGGAGTCTGGTGATTGGGAAGATGGGGGAACCATCCCAGAAGCCGATGTTATTCCTACACTAGATACCCATTTAACACATGAGTTCTTCTGGGGGAAACTGCAATAGATGAAACCCATAGTAGCTTATCTATGCGTTAGCATTACCCCTGGTTAACAAAGTTTATAC
>PVKS010022510.1:0-33650 GCA_004027875.1 Aplodontia rufa | reverse complement strand
AATATATAATGTATATAGATTCTGAAGATTAGATTTACCCCCAAGAGTGCCCCCCCTGGAGTTACCCACCCTTATCCTTATCCCTCCCTTCCTCTTCCTGCAACATCTCTAAAAAAGTGTTAGGTTGTGTAACATTACACCTTATCTGGATTTAACACCTGATAATAGACCTCCTTTCTCAATGGCCAGGGTCTAGTTCCAGCCTCCACAGATGAGTGAAGACATTTGACCCTTGGTTCTCTGGGTCATGCTGATTTTACTCAGCATAATTTCTTCCATAGCCATCCACTTACCTTCAAAGGCTGCAATATCCTTGTTTCTGATTGCTGTGTAAATGGAGTCATTCTTGACATCTGTATTGGGCAGCTGTTTGTACACTGCTACTGTTATCCCTCATGCAGAATGCTCTTTCACGTTTTTGACCCTGTCATCAATGACAAGATTTCAAGAAAACTGAAGAGACAGTCTGAGTTACCCTAACTAGGACATCTTCAAGGACGCAATGAGGTTGAATCTGCAAGACACAGCTCCATCACGCTGGCTTCACCCAAAAGCATCGCACAAAAGGTTTCCTTACACACATTGCCTAACATGGGTATGAGCATGCACTGTTACTATTTGCCCTTTTGCCATAAAATAAAGAATTAATGAAATAAAAGGAATTTACTGAACACTAAAATTCAAAGTCTACTTTTTAAATATGAGAGAACACAAAAGTTGGGTCAGCAAGTACAGAAGCCCCATATGTAAGTTAACAGATGGTAGCTTCTGCCTTTGAGTCCTCAAGAGCAGTCAGAATAATTGCAGCTGTACTTTTAAAGGCTGGACACATTAGAGTTTGAGTCCTGAAACAGGGTCATTTTATCCTCAGGCAAGTCGCTGGATTTTTCTAAGCTTAAGTTTCCTCATCTATTTAAAAAGCCTTCTCTAGATTCAGAACACGTGTGTAAAAGTCTTCACTCAGAGAGAGCAATCCATAAACAAACATGGCTTTTCCCTCTTTCTTGGTGTTCAACTGCATTTATATATGTGTCTCACAGTTTGGGATCCTCCTGGACTTTGTCACTGATGAAATCCCACCAAATATACTCAATGGCAGAGACAGCACTTTCAAAGACATCCTCCCTTTGGCCTGCTTCTCCTTCCCAGGACCTCCAGTGGCCCAGGATACTGTCCTTTTACAGCCTTCAAGCTCCTGCCTCTTTTCTCTTTCTTTCCTTTTCTTTTTTTTTTTTTCTTTGTGGGTTAAGAAAAAAAGAGGGGGAAGAAGGGAAGGGAAAGAGGAAGGGAAGAGAAAAAGGAACAGAAAAATGAAAAGAACTGGAAGGACAGAAGTTTCCCATTTTATACTCACAGATAACCAGAAATTCTCAAACTTCCACCTATTTTACCTTTATCTTGCCACACGCCAGTTCTTCCTGATGTTCCCTCTCCTTCAATGTGGACAGCACTGGTGCTCCCAGGCAAGAAGCCAAGAGAGAACACATAAGTGCATATGTGTATGTGTGTGAGCGGCTCACACCCAGCCCCCAACCTCTTGCCCCTGCTAATCTGAAGATTTCTTTTCCTACCTGAGACTGAGCTCATACCACCTTCTTCCTGCTGTCTCCCCACCCACTCCCCCAAAGAACTCAGCCATTCCTTTGCCCTACACCACCCTTCAGTCACCTCACTATCATCTACCCAGGCAAATTGTGGTTCTCCACAAAACACAAAGATAAGCAGGTCACTAACTGGATATGCTTTAAAACAAGTGAGAAGGTGAGACTCAAGAGTTTAAATGTCATCACTTGATAGTACCCTAAGATGGCTATTGTACATTGGATGTTAACCCCCCAAAACATATCCACATCCTGGAATCTGTGACATTTCCGGGAAAAGAGACTTTGCAGACATAACTAAGGAACTCAAGGTAAGATCATCCTGGATTATCTAATGAGTCCTAAAACCAACGACAGTGTCCTTTTAAGACTAAGGCAGAAGAGCACCCAGACCAAAGAGAGGCCCACATGAAGGAGGAGGCAGAGACTGGAGAGATGTGACCACAAGTTAAGGTGCACCCGGAGCCACACGAGCCAGAATAGACAAAGAGTGAATGAACCTGGAGAGGCAGCACGGGCCTGCTCACACCTCAGTTCCAGACTTACGGCCTCCAGCACTGGACAGAATACACTGCTGTTGTTGTAAGCCACCAAGTTTGTGGTAATTCATTTCAATGGACCTAGAATACTTAAAACAAGATCTAGAAACCCAACTTTGTTGCTTCTAATGATACGTCCCAACATCGCACAGCATGACTTCAAGACCACAGCAGCAGCCTCAGAGGGAACAGCTAAAACTTCCAGGGCCCTCAGCTTCCATCCCATTGCCCTTCCCTTTCCCCTAACCAGACCAAATGATGAATGCTTGTCCTTTCTAACAGAGACATTCCAGCATCATAGACTGAGCAACTGTTGAAAGATTCCCAAAGAAAATGGACTTTTAAAAGTTTTTTAGTTTTCTGTGTTACTGGGGATGGAGACCAGGGCTTTGAGTGTACGCTAGGCAAACACTCCACCACAGAGCCCTCTGTGCATATTTGACATAATCAAACTGTTCCTCTAAGCAAATAAGGACAGAGCTAGAAAGTATATCTGAACACAAACAGAAAAAGACAGAGTCCTTCCAGACATTAGTTTGAGCAAACACCGGGTATTAGGTACTGATGTCAAGAATACCCACTCTCTATTTGCTCTTCCACAACTTCATACACATATGAAGGGATAAAGCAGGATGTTCTTCCTAAAACATATACACCAGCATCACTTCCTCCATCTTCACTGCCAGCCTCTCACATCTCAGGGTTCGCAGGTGGCTCTTGAATCAATTGCAGCTTCTAAGAAGCAGGGTGCCCTGTAGCCATCCTGCATGGCTCCTTATCCTACCTCTCCTGGCTCCTGCCTCTCAAAAATATCAAGTGGCAATAAGCCCTCAGATTGCCACCTTCCTCCTCCAATTTCAAAAACCCTAAATCTTGTTAGTCCTTTACCCTGTCCTGATAAGTAAGATGAATAGAATTAAGTCTTGCAAGTCTTTGAAGCCTGTACTGACAATTTAAAAGTACAGTCACCAGTACTTGGTTCCATTTATGTATAGTGACCCCAAATGTCACCTCTTCAAAGATGCTTACCCTGACCAATCTGGAATACAGCAGCCCCCAAAACTTTTTTTATATTGCTGTATTGTCTGTGTATCAACAGGCTTTGATATCTTTTCCTAGTTTTAGTTTTTTTATGTTTGCCCTCTACTTCCTGTAAAATATAAACTCAGGTATTTAAACAGTGTATCCAAACACCTAGAATAGTACAGTAGTGGCCTCTTATCTGAAGTTTTCTTTCTGTGCTTTCACAGTTAACCATGGTCAATTGTGGTCTGGAGATATTCAGTGGAAAACTCCAGAAATAAACAATTCATAACTTTTCAGCTGCACACTGTTCTGAGTTGTGTGATGGAAGTCTCACATCTTGCTCTGAGGCACCCAGAATGCATATAAGCCTTGTCCACTGTAGCCATGCAGTATTCCATTCACCCATTAGCCACTTAGCAGTCATCTGCATTATCAGACAGACTGTTGCAGTATCACCATGCTGTGCAAACGGTCTTACTAACTGCATTGTCACACATTCAAGACTGCCTTAACATATATCATTTGTCAATAAGGGACTACTAAAGTTTGGCAGAGTAGTCACTAAATGAACGTTGGTTGAATGAGCCAGGCATGGTGGCACACACCTGTAATCCCAGCATCTTGGTAAACTGAGAGTGAAGATCCCAAGTTGAAACCCAGCCTCACCAACTTAGGGAGGCCCTAAGCAACTTAGCAAGACCCTGTCTCAAACTAACAAATGGAAAGGACTAAGGATGTGGCTCAGTAGTTAAGAGCTCCTGTATTCAATCCCAGTACTTTAAAAGGAAAAAACTGACTGAATGAATGCCAAATAAATATGCATACTTATGCAAATTAATGTTCTATACTCATTAGATCTGTGCTATGACATTGGTAACCACTAGCCACAGGGGACTGTTTAGCATTCAAAAAGATGGCATTCCAAATTGGGCTGTGCAAAATATTCAATGCAGTCAGAGAACTTAGCTGCCACAATACAATATAAAGAATCTCATAAATACTTTTTCTTCTGAAATACTATTTGATATATCCATCAGATAAAATATTTTAAACACTATTTCTTTAATTGTTTCCTTTTTAATTTAATGTTACCAAAACATTTTAAAATATGTACTTGGCTCATATTTGGGGCTCACACTCCATTTCTATTGGACACCTTTGCACTGGACCATAGATAGCTGAGCTCATGGTGTAAGGATGCTTTGCACATTGGCAACCTAAAGACCTAAACCCCTTACTAACGCTTTTCTCTGACTTGTCCCCCAGGCCAAGTAAAGCTAAGGTTGAAAACAGTGAATCCTTCATTTCTTTGTTGTTGTTGCTGTGGTTGGTTGTGCTCTTGCTGCTATTTAGTTTTGGGGTATTTCTTTTTTTCATACTGGGGATTGTTGTACTCTGGGGCACTTTACCACTGAGTTACACCCCTAACCGCTCTTTAAAAAAATATTTTAGTTTAAGACAGGGTTTCAATAAGTTGTGGAGACTGACCTTGAACTAGCCATTCTCTTGCCTCACTCTCCCAGCTGGTTGGAATTACAGGTGTGTGCCACGACACCTGGCTGTCATTTCTTTCATTTAAGAAAATCTACAGTCTAATCTATGGCAAGGCATCCTCCATAATCAAGGAAAACAACAAATAGAGTGACTGCTCCATACTAAGAATTCTATAAATATTAACTTGTATTATTGTTGATTTTATTTCCATTGCTATTATTTATCTTTGTCCTAATCATCCAGTATATTATTAAACACTCTACGAAATTTATATTCCATCTTCAGAATTCTCACTTACAATTTGCCAAGTCAGAGTCCCCAGCACATTCTTTTGCCACCTTTAGCTTGAATGACATGAACTGGCAGCCTCGCTCTCCCTCACAGCAGCTTCAGGGTGAAGACAAAGAAAACTGATTCAAAATGTCGAATGAATCATGATGCCAGAATGATTTATATTCACCTTAGAATGCAGTTAATTCGGTCCACCTCAGCGGGCTTGCCTTTGACCTCCTCAGAGTCTGAGATTGCATTTATTAACCTGAGACAGGAAGTGGTCCTGAGTGCTCAGCAACCTTTTGGGGTGGGAGGGACTTGGAGACTTGGAACGAGTCCTCATCTTCCCCCAACCAAGGAACTTCTCTCAGAAAGGTTTGGGAGGACTGGCCAAGGAATTTTTACCTAAACGGTTAGGGAATTTCTACTTAGGTGATTTTGGTGAATCACTTGGGGATGGGCTGAGGTTGGGGGAGGGGTACTGACCTGAAGAGCAGGAAGTGTACAAAGGCCTCCTGTAGTCCTCAAAATTCTTTTGATACAGTTTTGTACCAAGTTGGGAAGTTCCATCAAAAGAGGAGCTTTCTCTGGAGACCTGCTCATATGTCACAGTGAGTCACATTTTTCTTTGCTTTTAAGCTTCTCTTACCCATGAAATCTGTATTGCCTGACTCTTCCTGATGGATATGGAAAATTACCACAAATCATTCATGTGAGCCAGACAGCAAACCCCCTACTCACTGTTTCTACTGACTACTGACTTATAGGAATCTATTGACTCTGGGCCTTTATCAGGGGGGGAAAAATCCACTACTGAAACTTCTGTTTTAACCAGAAAACTTGAACCTTGGCCCCACCTGCCTCATTCCCTCTGTATCTACCCCAGGCTATAAGTCGGGGGTGAGTCCCAGACTCCACTGGGCCCCCCTCCGCAGGTTTCTCCCTAATAAACCTGTATTACTATTGAATCACTACTCTCCCCTCTTTACTTACTTCATTTTGTATCTTTCCTTACAGTTCCTGTTTACTTTTCAGGAATATTCTTTCTTCCATCCTCCAGCGGGTGATGAATCCTTTCTTGTTTATAGTCATTGGAATAAGGCAGTAACCTCCACCAAGTTTTCCCGAAGAATCATTCTTCAAATCCATTTTAGAAAATGAGATCTTTCTCACTGTCATTTATCAGGGTTGACATCTGTGACTGACTGAACCAGGTGAACTGGCTTCCTGTAGAATAAGGAAACTAAATCTCAACACCAATGATTTTCAAGTCATCAGAACTATACCCAAAGCTACGCTTACCCGACAGGTACCTTTAGTTCTCTGTATTATATAGTTAGCTTCCCTGAAAAGTTAAACCACCACATCACAATTTTCACTGCCCTCAAAGTTCTGTATTCATCAAAAGATGCAAATGCTTTGTTCTCTCCATTTGAAAAGGGCAAGTGATGGGTCTCAGGCCACCATACCAAGAGTGATTAGAAGTGAATCCTCTAAATTTTTCCTGAGCAAGACATTTGAAGTGTTACTCTTACTACCAGGATGTGGAGAATCTAAGGGAACTTCCTAGGTTGATCATCAGCACATTAGCTAACTTCTCTGTACTCATTATGGAGGATAAGTTTCAAAGTCTAATGATGTTAGGTTCTGGAGAGATCAATTCACCACCAATTACACTGAACTGCCCATAGAAAGCGTGCATTGAAATTGCACTCTCATATGCCCTATCTTCCTTGTTCTAAATAAGAATGAAACCCAACTAATGGGACTTGAAGCGTCTTAAAGCATTAGAACAAGAATTCCAATTGGATAACTTAATGAAGAAACAAACAAACCAAAAAAAAAAAAAATCCCCATTACATTTCAACAAATGACCTTAAAGTAAAAAAAAATATACCCTCAATAGTAACAAAAAAATGTATGCGACTGCTTTTTTTAAATTAGAAAATATAATGGTATCATCTATCCAGTATTGGCCAAAGTGAGCATTTTCATCTATTGCTTTTGGGACTGCAGATGGGAACAAGCATTTGGGAGAATAATTCACAACATAGCAAAAGTCTTAAAGATCTAGCTATTCTTCAGCCATGGAGTCATTCTTCAATGAATTTATCCCACAGCATGACTTTTTAAAAATTTAACATTATGTGTTTTAAGATATTAATAAAGCCAACAAGAATGTCCAATAACATGATACTGGTTACAATACCTAATCGAACATTGACATGAAGGAAATCCCATTATTTATACACAATGCTGAACACAACACAACTGATTTCTAATAACGCTGTAGTAGCTCATATGAACTAGGCATTCTGGAAACAAGTAGAAACTGCAGAAATGGAAACACAAAGGTTTGGGATTTCTGATTTCTAGTTTAGCACATAAGGAGCTTAGAAGTTGCCATTCTGATCCTCACAATTTAAGACATCTGAACAAACTGAAAATCAACAGCTCTTCCTACACTGATCAGAAAATTGAGGTCACAGGCAAAAGAAATAACCTCCAAATTGGAGATAAGCAGGTGGAAATATGAATCAGAACTTACAGCAGCAAAGACAAGCGCAGAAATCTCCAGAGAAAGCAGTACTGGGGTGGGAATTCCTAAAAATTAATTAATAAGTTGCTGGAGACCCACTGCTGACAAACCTAATAGCTACAAATCGTGGGGGAAGGGGACAGTCCTAGGGGATCACCACATTTCTTTATCTCGCAGAGCACTACACCAAGTTCTCACAATAAGTATCAGAGACAAATCACCTCATGCTTTTGCCACCGGAAAAGAAAGATAACCACTTTGATATATGCACATAGCATGGTGTTCTTGAAAAGACTCGCCCTAAACAGAAACCATTTTTACTGGAGGTGAACCAACTAGGGTTCTCCCTGAACTTCATCATGGAAAAGGAAAATAACTTGCTCCAGCTAGCTCCAACACATTCAAAGGGAGGGAAGGGAAACTAGGGAATATAGCCCCCTGCAGTCTTCCTGTTCACCAAGGTGGGGAGGGGTATAAAACAAAGAAGCACATGTGACGGTCACAGTCCAGGGGCACATGCTTACTAAAACACTGAAGCTTGATTTTAAGACTATAGGATGCTCCTCCCCTATCCTTTTTTTTTCTTTTTAAAAAGAGAGAGGGACAGTGAGAGAGACAGAGAAAGACAGAAACAACTTTATTTAGGTTTTCACATGAGCTTAGTTGCTCACTTTATTTAGGTTTTCACATGAGCTTAGTTGCTCCAACACTTAGTTGTGTACGTGGTGCTGGGGTTTGAACCCGGGTCCGCGTGCTTGCCAGGTAAGCGCCAAAACCACTGAGCCACGGCTCCAGCCCCCTCCCCTATCCTTAATGACTTACCATCACATCAACAGGGTTCCTGTGAGGTAACAGGGAGTTCAACAGAAAGAAGTATAGAGCTTGTACTTCATTTAATAAGTCTCTAGAGGAAACCAAAGACAACAGGGGAGGAAAAAAACCAAGAACATTCAAGGAAAGTTCATCTTTAACCTCTATTCGATTATTCAGTAATGATAGAATTTTGTCATGTTAATGTTCCAGTAGTTAGCCAGTATGCTAGCAGCTACAGTAAAAGTACACAACCTAACCCCTAGCTGGATAAATCAAAACTCATTCAGATCCTGTCACTCAGTATATCTATCTAGTCCAGCAGCCACAAGGGAAAAATTAGAAGAAATTCCAAAAGGCAAAACTCACAGTTTGTAGAGACAAACACTGGAACCCAGATTCAGACAGAGTAGGGGATAGAATTATGACTGTGAATGTAAAATACCTGTGACTGGCATGTTAAGGGCTATAAAGGAAACAAGTTAAGAAACAATGGAAGAGGAAATTCAGCATGCTAATGAAAAATCTAAGATGTAAAAGGAAATGTTAGAAATCAAAAACATGGTTACAGAAATGAAGAATAGCTTTGATGGGCTTATCCATAGGCCAAAGCCAAGAGAGAAGGAATCAGTGAGGTTACAGACCTGTGAATAGAAACTTCCAAACATGAAAGGCACGGAGAAAACACAATAGAAAGGACAGAGCAACATATTCAAGAATTATGGAAGAGTCCAAAGATGGGCAACATTCATAACAGGAATACAAGAAGGATAAGAGAAAACAAAATAGAAATTTTCAAAGCAATGAAGTTGAATACTTTTCTCAAATAACAGATAACAAACCACAAATCCATGAAGCTCACAGAAAACAAAGGGATACATACCAAAAAGCTAAACAAACAACCAAAAGAACCCAACTAGGCATATCATATTCAAATTGCAAAAAATCCAAGAGCAAGTGCATGGGTGGAGAAGACCAGGGAGAGGAGACACCTGGCCTACAGAGGAACACGAAGGACAAGCTTCTCTTTAGAAACCACGCAGTTAAGAAGAGAATGGAGTGAAATCTTTAAAGTGTCACAAGAAAAAAAAAAAGCCTAAAATTCTGAATTCAACAAACGCATCCTTCAAAAGTGAAAAAATTTTCTGAAACAAATGGAAATTTAGAGAATCCATCATCAGTAAACCCACATTGCAAGAAATGTTTAAAATACCTTCTTCAAATGAAAGACAAATGATGTCAGAAAGTCGGATCTACATAAAGGAAGATGAGCAGAGAATGAATAACGATAAAAATATTTTCTTATTCTTCATGGATATAATAGATAACATTTATTAAAAATGAGATCAGCTGTGTTTGCAGTGCTTGTAGCTCCTAGATAAGCAAAATAAACAACAGCAATGTTGTATGGGATGGAAGGATTTCAGAATACTCGAAAATTTTTTGCACTACACTTGATAATATTCTCAGTAAAAATTATTTGGATTACTTGTAAATGTGTCCTGCAAGCTAGAGAACCAGTACAAATACTTATTTTTTAAAGAAGCAAGATAAAGTTCAGCGATGCCTTCTAAGACATAGCATTGTTCTGCAATTTCATCCTTCTATGAACATCGTAAAATGTAGTTGCCCAAACCAAGCAGCAACATCACTAGGTGATGTAATCTTCTGTGGCCACTGTCATATGTGCAGTGTTGATGGAAATGTCATTATGCAGCACTTACCGGTATAACTGAAAAGAGAAGAGAAAAATGCAGAAATTGAGAAAAAGCAAGAATATCCAAAGTCGCTTCTTTGAAAGGTCAGATAAAACTGATCAAAACTAACCCAGACAGTCTGAGACCCTGTCCCAGAACACAACTGCCGACATGGCTGGGAAGTACCTATAAATGCTGGGGCAGCCAGCAGAGACAATGCAGCGTCATGGAAAGGAAGCTGCTGGCAGTTGCCCCGTGTAACTGCACAGTGAGTGGGAACCAGAATGACTGAAATAGTCGCAAAGAAAATTATGTGACTCATAGGCTGTGAATATCAAGGTGAAAACCTTCCCTTTGCAGCTGGCACCCCGTAAGAACAATCGCGTAGACTCACAGCAGCCACCCGGGACTGCCTGCATTTCAGAACAGATACCCAATAGTTGACATTCATGGAGCCAGAGGTAAAACCTGTGGAGGGTTAGTTCCTGTGCCCTAAGAGTGGATTTTATGAGAGGCCCCAGTGATCCAGACATACAGTAAAGACCAGCAGCCTCCAACAATACAGAGTGAGGATCAAATCCCAAGTACCCACCAACAGAGTTCCGAAATTCACCCGAATAAACCCCTGGTACTGGAACACTGGAACCTCACATTTAGAGCTCTGCATCTCCCCCGTTACAGAACGACACAATTCACCACCGCTCCACTCCTCAATCTCTCCCACTCTGTGCTGGGTGCCTGGAGATGGACAGCTACTACACCCACCTGTAGCCAGGTGCTGAACACAAAGATATCAAATTTAACAACCAAAGTCTTGGACCCAAGGGTATTAGAACCCAAAATAACTACACAGAACAAAAATTCCATTCTTGCCAAAAGTTTTGAAGACTGCAACAGAAACACGCTATTTTTCATTGAGAGTTTTCTTTTCTCATTTTTCTTATATTTTATTGCCTTCGAATTCCCATTTAAAATTCTTTCCCTATTTTACATTTAAATTTGTTAAAAATATGTCATAGTGATTTTTTTGAACAATTTTTTTGGTTACACATTATGTTGTGTGTATGAGTGTGCTGTGGATGTGTGTTCTCACTGCATCAATAGCTTGAAAATATATAGATATTGATTCGTATACTTTTATCTTGACATTCATAGCTTTCTTCTGCACAGGTATATACTTTAGTCTTCCTTTGACTTAGGTGGGGTATAATTTCACAAGGGTTTGAGCTGTTTTACTCTTACATTTGTGAGCTTACTTCAGTTTTCGTTACTGTCCCTCCTAATTACCCCTTCTTCACTCTTTCTCCTACTACAAGCCTAATTCTTCTGTTTCCACTTCCTATCCTTTTTGTAATTTCTTCAGTTAGTTTTTTATTCCTTACTAATTACAGCCAACATCTGCTATGGAAACAATGATAGGGCATGATCAAAATACACAAGAATTCTGGGACAATATCAAGACACCAAGACCTGAGAATCACTAGAATAGAAAAAACATGGAGACACACAAGAAAGGCAATAAGAACATTTTCAGGGATGTAGTAAAAAAATTTCCCCACATCAAAAAATGAGATAGACACCCACATACAAGTATACTCACTGATTTCAACACACCCTTAGCACCATTAGAGACAGGTCATCAAAACAAAATCAGTAAAGATACCTGCAACCTATGCAATTCTATAAATCAAATGGGCCTAATAGACATCTACAGATTACTTCACCCAACACAGCTCAGTTTTCCTTCTTCTCGGGAGCTCAAGGAAACCTTTTTCCAAAATATACCATACTGTAGGTCACAATCTAAGTTTTATCAAATATCAAAACTTAATATAATCCTGTGCATCCTACTGGAAACTGGATCACAGTGGAATGAAACTAGAATTCAATGAGAAAAATAATATAAAGCAAATAAACACAGAGATTAAAAACAACAAAGTATTGTTCAAAGACACAGAAGATAGAAAGAATCAATTTTTATTTTGCTTTTTCATGTTGCTTACATTGTACCCAGTGCTGTGGTTCAGACTCAAATAATTCACACATGCCAGGCAAGCACCATAACCACTGAGCCCCGAACAATACTCTTTTAAATTAAGAATGGATTTAAGGGGCTAGAACAGTGGCTCAGTGCTTGGAGTTCTTGCCTGGCATGCATGAGGACCTGGGTCCAAACCCCAGCACCACACACACAGCTGAGTGTTACAGAAACTAAAACCAAATTCAAAGGTAAATAACATTGATTATCTCTCTCTCACAGAATCTCTTTAAAAAAAAAAAGAATTAAAGAATAAAGCAAGACATTCTTAAGTCCAACATATCAAAATCTCTGGGGCAGTATGAAAGCAGTCCTAATAGGAAAATTTGTACCTTTAAGTGCCTATAATAAAAGAACACAGAGATTACAAATAAAAAAGCCTCTGGCAAAACCCTAGAAAAGAAAGAATGAACTAATTCCAAAACCAGCGGAAGACAATAAATAATTAAGGTAATACCCAAAATTGAGAAAAAAGGAGAAAAAAACACGACAGATCAATGCAACCAAGAGTTGGTTCTTTATAAAGATAAGATTGTTCAACACTTAGCCAAAGTAACCAAAAGAAAGGGGAAAGAATGCAAATAAAACATAGAGATGAAAAATGACATATCACCACAGGCACTTCAGGATCCAGAAAATCATTAAAATCTACTTTGGAAATTTATATGACAATAAACTGGAAAATCTGAAGATAGTGACAAACTTTCATACACATGACCTTCGCAAATGGAACCAGGAAGATATTTTTTAAAAAGTCTAACCAGACCAATACCTGATAATAAATATTACACAGTGATTAAAAAGCTCCCGACAAAGAAACATCCAGGAAGGTGGATTCGTGGCTGACTTCTACCAGACTTTGAAGCAGAACTAAAACCAATCTTTCTCAAATTATGTTATGAAATTGAAAGAAAAAGAAACACTCCAAAGTACATTCTGTGAATCCAGTCAAACTAATATCTCTGATGAACATGGAAGAAAAAAATCCTTCTTAAAAGATTAGCAATTCAGATTAAAAAACACATCAAGAAGAAAATACACCATGATCAAGTGGGTTTCATTCCAGGGATGCAAGGCTTGTTCAACATATGCAAGTCAATAAGAATAAGTCACCATTTAAGTAGGATGAAGGACAAAAATCACATGATCATCAATGGATGCAGAAAAGGGCTTTGATAGGGTTGGGGATTTAGCTCAGTGGCAGACTGCTTGCCTAGCACATGCAAGGCCCTGAGTTCGGTCTTCAGCCCTGAAAAAAAGGGCTTTGATAAAATCCAACAACCATTCACATTCTAAATACCAGAGAAGGTACAGAAAGAATAAACTTTCTTCAACATAAGGGCAATTTATGGCAAAACCAACATCAGCATCATGCTAAAAGAAGAATTACTGAAAGCATTTGCTCTACAATTGGAAACAAGACAAGGATGTTCACTTTCACCAGTTCCTCTTCTTGCCCTCCCCTGATGTGACCTACTGACATTCAAAAACACCAGTGGAATTCCCTCATGCATCCTGTGTATTTCCCCTGACCCCCAGCAAATATACTTGTGCACGGGTCCTTTCTCTCTGCTCCCTGGGAGCTCCTCCTGCATGGTCCCCTGTAAGCATAAAATTCCTTTAATTTCACATGCCTCTTCAAGACTTATTGCCCCATGTAATACATACAATTACAATGGAACACTATTCAGTGATAGGGTAGAAATGAGTTGTTGAACCACAAATAAATATGTGGAGGAACCCTAAATACACATTGCTACATGGGAGAAATCAATGAGGAAAGGCTACATTCTGTCTGACTCCAACTGTGTGATGTTCCAGGAAAGGCATATTCTGGACATAACAGAAACATCAATGGTTAAAATGCTTTCAGAAGATGGAGGGATAAATAGTAGAGAACGGGGACTTCTATAGTGAAATTATCTCGTGTGAGTATGTGCTGGTGAATACATGCTTTTATGAGATTTGTCAAAACTCATAGAACATATAAAACCAAGAGTGAACTTTTATGTAAAGTA
This sequence comes from Aplodontia rufa, assembly GCA_004027875.1. Taxonomy (NCBI): domain Eukaryota; kingdom Metazoa; phylum Chordata; class Mammalia; order Rodentia; family Aplodontiidae; genus Aplodontia; species Aplodontia rufa. Next base: position 19,615 of record PVKS010022510.1, on the reverse strand, counting down.
TGGACTTATAATTACTAAACAATATATGAATATTGGCTCTTTAAGTGCGATGAATGGATTATAGAAATGGAAGATGTGAAAAAGAGAAAAATGGGGTGGAGTGAGAGTATAAGGGAATTTCACGTTAAACTGGATAAAGAGAAATAGCACCCTACTATATAGTATTTCTAAGGGACATAATTTAAACAAAAGTAGAAAAGTAAAAGTCTGAACGGATGAAAAGCATATGATATCATGCCAACAAATATGACTATATGATACAAATTGGATTTGAAGACAAGAAATATTATCAGAAATAATGATATTTTTATCTGAGTGACAAAAGAGATAATTCATCAAACAATGTAACAACCCTAAATTACATGCTACAAGTGACAACTAGAAATAAAATTGACAGAGCTAAACTGATAAATAAGAGATTCACACAATGGTGACTTTTAATTTTTCTCAGTACATTGACAGAAAAGATAGGCAAAACTCAACAAGATTTTAGATGGTTGGGTGGCTGGAGCAGTGGCTCAGCAGTTAAATGCACTTGCCTGGCGTGTGCAAGGACCCAGGTTCAAACCCCAGCACTACATACACAACTAAGTGTAGGAAAAACAAAAACCAGATGAAAAATTAAATAACATGGATTCTCTTTTTCTCTCAAACTCTCCCTCTCTTTAAATAATAGAAATTAAAAATAAACCATGAGATGATTGGGAAACCTACAAGGAACCATCTTGGCTCTACTGACATATACAGAACATGACCTCCACAACTATAGAATACAGATTATTTCCAGGTGCATTAAAGAGGAGGTGATGATGATCAGAAATAATTGAAATAAAAGCAAACACTGAGAAAAGAGAAACCTGAAAAACATGTAAGCCTGGAGAAGCCTGGGAAGACACAAAAACTAAATATATTGTGCAATCCAGGACGGGATCCTGAAGCACAAAATAGGCATTAGGAGAAACCAAAGCAAACTTGAATGAAGTATACATGTTAGTTGATGATGATGATATTTTTATTTGTATATTTACTATCACAAATGTTCCATGGGAATGTTAATTGTTCACAGTAACGGAAGCAAAGTATATAAGTATTTTCTGTTATACCTTTTCAACCTTAAATTTAGAACTAGCCTTTCAAAATCATTTTGTTTAACGAGAGAAGAAGAGTGAGAGAGACAAAGAGAGCAGCAACATTATTTTTTAGTTTTTCATTTGATTTTCATGGCTCTGACACTTAGTGGTGTATGTGGTGCTGGGGTTTGGACTTGGGTCCTCATGCATGCCAGGCAAGTGCGATACTCCTGAGCCACTGCTCCGGCCCCTCAAAATCATTTTTTGAAGCCAGGATAAGACTAATCCCAAAAGCTCAAAAGAACATTGGAAAGAAGAGAATATTACAGACTGTTATACTTGGGGTCTGAAATGTACCACAAAGGCCCATGTGTTAAAAGGTTTGGTCTCCACTACACGGTGTTATTGGATAGTGGTGGAAATTTTATGAAGTGGGGCCTACTGGGAGATCTTAGGTCATTGGAGGCATGCCTTTCAAGGGGACTCTGGGGCCCCAAACTCTTCCTCCCTTTCATTCCTGGCCACAATGTAAAGTACTTTAGTCTCCCAGGTGTTCCCCACCATTACGTGCTGCCCCATAACAGGCCCAAAAGCAATGAACCAACCAACCATGCTCTGTAATCAGTGAAATCATGAGCCAAATTAAACCTTTCCATTTCACAAGTGGATTATCTCAGGTATTTGCTTTAGTTACAGACATGAATATCATCACTACATGTGCATGTGTGCACATACATGTCCCCCTGAAAGATAATAAAAAATGAAAATATGCAATTTATTCCTGAAAGGCAAGACTGGTTCAATAATTGAAAATCAATCCATTTAATTCACCAGATTAACAAAATAAAGGAGAAAATTACATGATTATCTCAGCAGACCCAGAAAAAACATTAGATAACATCTAACATTCATTTTTCCTTTTTTTTTTTTTAAGAGAGAGAGAGAATCAGTGTTAGGTAATTCTTCATGTGGCTTTCGATGCTCCAACACTTTGCTGTGTACACAGTGCTGGGGTTCAAACCCAGCATAATAGATGGGCATATTAGATGATCCACTGCTCCAGTCCATACCAGTCATTCTTTTTTTTTTTTTTTCAGGGCAAGGACCGAACTTATAACAGTCATTCTTAATAAAAACCATTAGCAGACTAGAAATAGAAGGAACTTCCTTATTCTGATAACAGCCATGTATGAAAAAGTCACAGCTAACAACATACCCAGTGATGGCAATAATGCTGGGAAATGCAAGGGAAATTTTAAGACTCATGAAACAGTTTTTTTTTTAAGTATTTGTGTATCTCAAATAGAGTTTAAACTTAGTAGAGTTTGGGTACTTACTAGGTGCAAAGCAGATACCAGACTTGGGAATTTTTTAAGGTAAAAAGCAGTGGACTTACCAAGGAATCTTTAAATCAATTAAAGGGAAAGAGATACTTGATAAAAAGGAACCATTATGAAATATTTTATATATCATGGGGCAAAAAGAGGCAGTTGATGATAACAGCTTTACCTTAATAATCCACATTGTGTTAAGGCATAGAGTGAAATAATTAGGGAGCTTTTATTTTGTTCTATGGACTACAGGGCTTTTGTATTCAACATTTTAGCCTCTTTGAGAAGAAGAATGGTACAATAAAAAGATTCTACAATCAGCATCACCAACATCACATTTTAAAAATATGTCCGGGTAGCCAGGGCTCTCATTCTCTGACAAAGCAACTAATGATCAGGATGACTGATTTTTTTTGAGAGCTATCAGACAAATCAATACGAATGGAGCATGAGAGGTAAAGGAAAACATGTAGCAATGCCGATCTCCTTCAACTGGAGCCTTCCCACTTTCCCAGCTGCGGCTTAGGTTTCTGGAAGAGCAGGGAACCTGGAGAACTGGAGACAGTTTTGCTTTTGACTTTCAATAAGGTCAGAAATATTTAACAATGAAAGTCTGTCACAGATGATATGAACAAAGGAAGTAGAGAAAGATTAGAGGAAGGGCGGGGAACAGTTAAAATTGACTACAAGGGACAGATGGTCTCCTCCTCAGCACTCCCACCTTCTTTTTCCTTTCCTACACTCGCCCATTCTATCACACACTCACATGCACACTCTTCACGAGCTCCCTGCTGCCTGTCAGTACTGACAAGTAATCAATGGACAGAAAAATCTGTCTTGTTCTCATTTTCAGTGGTTAATTGGAAAGGCATCCACAGGCATGAGTATAAGCAGATGCACAAATTAATAATGATCTGAGTAAACGCAGATGAGATGCTGATAGCAAGTTGGTGATAATGAGCAGTGATGCAGGGAGGGGCCTGCAAGCCCCTTAGACAGACCACAGAACCAAGGCACTCATACCTACAAAGAGAATCCGGTGGCCAGGAGGAGAGTGAAGTCACACGGATCGGGAAACACAGTGCCTGATTCTCAGTTTCATGAATGGTTGTCCCTACCCCTTTAATGCATCGCAGATTGGATTTAATACATGACTGATTGAACAGATTTTGGGTTCAATCTACACAGAGGGTCAGAATCTCAGTCCTAGAGGAAAATAACCAAACGGTGCGTTTCTGTCCGTATTTTTGATTGTTGTGACCAAAGGACTTTATAAGAACAATTTTTTAGGAGGAAAAGTTTTTTTGGAGGGCCTTACGGTTTCAGAGGCCTCAGTCTATAGCTGGCCAACTCATTTGTGTGGGGCCCAAGGTGAAGCAGAACATCTTGGTGGAACAGTGTGGTGGAGGAAAGCAGCTCAGGACTTGGCACCAGGAAGCAGAGAGAAAGAACACACAGTTCACCAGGGACAAGTGGGTGGAACTCTAAGGGCAATAATACCACCAAGATTAATTGCCTAAAATCAAGTTTTGGCTACCCTGTCATAGTAGAGGACTGACACAACTGCTTAACGTTAGAGTAAAAATAGTTGAATTCTTTACATATACGTATGTATATGCAGATGCATTCATCACACAGCTCCCCAAAGTGGAGGAAACAGATTTAGAATGGTAGACCTGTCCTTGACTTTTCCTGTTAATGATTAGGAGGTTCTTCCTCACATGTTGCAGGACTTCTCTGCTTCGATTCTCATTTCACCCACCATGAAGAGGAAGGACAGCTGATATCCCATCTCATGACCTCCAACAGCTGTTAAATCTCCCCTCAACCCCTCTGAACAGTGCTTCTCTTAAAAACCACTCCTCGCATCCCAGCTCTCATTTGTCCACTGTACTCAAAAAATGACAAGTTAAATGAGTGCTGGCATCCCCGATCTAAAACTAGACCCAGAGCCACTTTCACACCAAGAAACCTTTTTTCTTTTTAATTTCTGGAGAGTAGCCACACTGTGCTTATACAACCACCGTGTATGACCCGCCCCCTCGAACTGGTACACATCTTTGAGCTCCCCAGCCTCCTGCTGCTGTCCCACTTCTGAGCTCCACCTGGTCATCAAGGAAAGGGATTGCTCTGCTTTCCTCCAGGTTTTTTGTCTATCAGAATCTCTTACATGAAGTTCTGGAGGACTGGCTCTGCTGGCATAATATATGTTACATGAAAATTAGCTAGAGCATTGTTATGGCCACAGTGGTTTGGGAATTTCTGGTATAAGAAGAGTCAAGGGAGTTTGCTTTACCATGGGACCTCCACAGAGCCTTGAAGCCACAAATTGGCACTCTGAGTATTCCAAAGAGAGAACGAGAATGTTTTTCCCAAATGTCTATGGCCCGAATTGACACAGACTCCATTATTCCCAGACTCTAACCCAAACTGACACAGATTCCATTATTCTCAGACTCTGAGGAATGTGTTGGGTCCATTCTCCGGTGGCTGCAGTCCTCGCTTCCTCTTGGTTTAGCTAGGATTGTCCATCCTTCCTGATATGGTTTAGATGTGACATGCCCCCCATAGCTCGTGGAGTCAACAATGCAAGAGAGTTCAAAGGTGAAATCATTAGGTAATGACAGCTTTTACCAAATCCGTGCATTCACAAGACTACCTGGGCAGTAACTGTAGGCAGGCAAGGTATGGCTGAAGGAGGTGGGTCACTGGGGATGCCTTTGCTGTGTGTACATTGTTCCTGGGGAGCAGAACACTGCCTCTTTTCCCTGGCAGCCATGTTCCATGCAGCCTTCCTCCTCCACACCCTTCTGCCCTGATATTCTGCCTCAACTCAGACCCACAGCAATGCAGGTGTTCATTTATGGACTGAAACTTCTGACACTGAGTCCCAAATGAAGTTTTCCTTCTCTACATTGCTGTTCTCAGATTTTTTGGTCACAACAGTGAAAGAGGTGAAGAAAACACTTAGGAAAAATAATATTGTTTATGACTCTTTCCTTTCCAACAGTGCCAATGACTACCCAAGATGCTTTGGTTTGGTAAGACTCTGGAATATCGCTAATGCTATCTGCTGATGGATGAAGAAAACACCAAACATTTACTGAACATTTAGCCTGTTCTTATCCACAGCCATGACAGATAACATCAGCTGCACATGATAATAACCTGTGCGAATTTTCTTTGGATACTGTAACAAAGTGCCATGAACTGTGTATCAAAAAACAACAATGGGGGGCTGGAGCGGTGGCTCAGCGGTTACAGAGCTTGCCCAGCATACACGAGGACCTGAGTTCAAACCCCAGCACCACGTACACAACGAAGTCTCAGAGCAACAAAAGCCACATGAATAAAATTGATTCCCTCTATCTCTCTTTCTGTCTCTCACTGTCCCTCTCTCTTAAAAAAAAAAAAAAAAACACAGAAATCTGTTGTCTCATGGTTTGGAGGGTGAAGTCCACATTCGGTTGCACTTCCAAAGAACTCTGCGGGGAGAGTCTGTCCATGCCCCTCTCTTCGCCTCTGGTGGTTGCTGCTAATCTTTGGCATTCCTTGGATTGTAGATACATCACTCTTCTGGTCAATAGGACCCAGGTATCAGTAATTTTTGAAGGTCCCCAGATCATTCCAATGTGCCACCAAGTTTGAGAAGTACTGTTACAAGGACCTTCCATAAACTGTCCCATTTAGTCCTATAATAAAACTATGAGATATTGTTATTATCCCCACTTCAAAGATAAGGTCTGTGAGATCTAGACCAGTAAAAGACCTAAGTTTACACAGGCAGTAAGTGGTTGAGATGGTGCTTGAACTGAGATTTTTAGTGCCGTAACGTAAGCACAGAAACCATTTAGACTCTTAGTTAAGCTTTGTGTAGAGGCTAATCTCTGATCAGAGGCTCTCCTGGCCCCCTTAGCAACTGAGGGGTTAAACTGGCCTATAAGGGGTTTCCTCTGGGAAGCAACCTTGTTTAGGGTGTTGATCACAGCCCTACTCTTTCCTCTCCTTTTCCAATGCACCTCTGTCATGTGTCACCACCCTGAAGTGGGCAGACAAAAGTTGTTCTGAATCACCACTTCCAGCCCTCTGTGTGACTACAGCTTTCAACAGTAACTACTGTGCTCAAACAAAAAACATTCTTTTTCCCCCATAATGAGAAAAATAGCTAAAATCTAAAGGCACTGCCATGGCTCTGACCAATGAATGTAGAGATGCTCCTGATAGGGAACAGTACCATGTAAAAGACCTCCCAGCAGGCTAATTGCTGTCATGCATTGGGGTGCCTTCTGTGGCCAGCTCCCAGTGTCACACCATGGGCCAGGCCAGGCCTTCTCCCAGCTTGCAGACCCTATTGCTTTCTACTGGGTCAGGTAGCTCAAATATTCTGTTTTCAGAAGCCGGATGGAGCGTCACCACCTTATTTTTATCTCCCTCTGTTCCTTTCAAATATATTCACAGAAACCATTCATACATTGTTGATGGAAACGGAAAATGCTACAGCCACTCCGGGAAAAGTTTGGCAGCTACTTAAAAAACAAAACATTCAATAAATAACCATACCACCTAACAATTACATCCTGGGCTTTTATCCCAGAAAAAATGTAGACAGACGCACACAAAAACACATTTACAACTGCTGTACTCTCAATAGCCAAAAACTGGAAACAGCCCAGATGTCCTTAAATGGACAAATGCTTAAACAAACTGTGGTATATCTATGCCACGGAATACTATTCTGCACTTAGAGGAAGAAACAATTGACACGTGGAACAATTTTGATGGCTCTTCAGATTTAAAATGGGTGGAAATAAAAGGCAGATAGAAAGCATAAAAGTACAATTGCATTGTTCTGGGCCAAAGGTGAGGCAGAACATGGTGGAAGAATGTGAAGCAGTTCAGGACATGGCAACAAGGAAACAGAGTTCTGTCCATCAGGGACAGAACATGAACCCCAAAGGCACATCCCCAGTGACTCACTTCCTCCAGCCACTCCCTACTTGCCTACAGGTACAGATACCACCCAATTACTCTGTTACTTAGGTTGCAGCCCCCATTAGTCAATCATTTTATCTCTCTATTTTCTTGCCTTCTCTTCTCATAAACTTTTGGGGGAACCTCTTTCCTAAACCGTGAGAGGAGACACTGTGATGTTGGACATGTTCTGCATCTCCACCCTATCATTGGCAACAGCCAGGTTTTGATACTGTACATCATTTTTCAAGATGTCACCCCTGGAGGAGGAAACTGGATAAACCCACACAGGGTTTCTGCTGTGTGATTTCTTGCCACCGTGTGGGAATCAGCAATTATTTGAAAATAAAAGGCTGAAGTTTTTTAAACTTTCAGAAATGTATTCCATAAAGAAATTTCCCCCTTATGCCTACGTGAAGATCCTATCAGTCCCCAAGATCTTTCTGCTTGCCTTTAATCCTGGAGTTATCACATCAGGAAACAGGTTCTATGTACTAATTCAAATACCCACTTCATCTCATAATCAAATCTCCAAAAGCAATTCAGAGTCAAACATCCTCTTTCCTCACTTAGGGACAGTTGAGGCTGCTTGCTGTGCAGGATGAATTCCCTTCTCTCACATCCTCCTTGAAAATGGGAGGAAGTGGGAACAGGATAGTTCTCACATGTGGGTGTTGAGATCCTCTTTGCTCTGAAGGGTGCTTCCACTGGATCTTTGGAGATCTCCCTCCTGGGCCTTCAGATGGTTCCCAGGACAGAAGACTTGTGTTCATTCTCCTGGCTGACACCCTTTTGGCAGACCCTGGATTGCTGTGGGACACTCCACACAGCTGCTACCTTCAGTTCTAGCAGATGCTGAGCCTGCAGCCCTGTGCCAAACACAGACAAGCCTTCCGGCTCCACCACCAAGGCCCCTTTCTCACTCTCCAGTTGTCCTTTAGTCATATTTTCTTACGTCTGTGCTTTTATGGGTTTCAGAACAAACTATGCAGTTTTTAGTCACTTCTTTGGAGAGCTTCTATTGGGGGGAGGGCAGGAATTAGGAAGCTTGATCAAAGGACACAGAGTTGCAGCAAAAAGTAGTAAGAAGTTCTGGTGTGTTATTCCACAGTGAGATGACTATAAATAATACGACAGGGCTCGTTTTAAAAATCCACAAGAAAGGATTTCACACATTTTCACCATAGTGACCAATGTTTGAGGAGAGAGGTAAGTTCACCCTGATATGAACATTATTACACAATGCATACAAGTACTGAAACGTCATATGTGCTTCAAAACCATATACAATTCTTACATTTCAGTTAACAATACATTTGTAAAAGAGCATATTGCATTGTGATGTTTTGATTCAAGATAACATCCTGCCAGTACAACTACACTGGAGGGCTGGAGGGAGGAGAAGCAGTCAGAAGACCAAATCATCTGTACTGGTCAGAAGAAGAAATTAATAGGTGTGATCTAAGATAGACAAAGCAAGAAATTGTGGTAGAAACAGAGAAATGACAAAATAAAACCAAACAAATACCAGAGAAATTGTAGAGCCAAAAGACTGTGAAATGCAAATGTTCACCCCATGCCATTATATATTGGATGTAACTTGCTTTTGATTTTCTTAGGCTTACATGCAGTTTGCCTTGAGTCTTAGGAGTCTTTGGACTTGGGCTTTTGAGTAATGCTGAACCGCTGAGACAATAAGAATGCTTGACAATTGGTTAAATGTGTTTTGCATCGTGAGATAGCCATGGGCTCTTGGGAAGGACTGGAATGCTGCAGTTTACATATGAGATGCCCCCCAAAATCTTGTAAAACAATGCCAGAGAGTTTGGAGGTTAAATGATTGGTTTGTGTGAACCTTAACCTAATCTGTGCTTTAATCCACCGATAGAGTTTGTGTGGAGGAAGTAGGTTGCTGGAGGTGTGCCTTTGGGATTTCTACTTTGGCCGTAGTGAGCAGAATTCTCTCTGCTTCCTTGATACCATGTCCTGAGCTGCTTTGTTCCTCCACACTCTTCCACCATGATGTTCTACCTCACCTTCGGCCCAGAGTAACGAAGTCAGCCATCTTCATCACAAAAAGACTGATCAGGGTCCTTCCTACAATTGAACCAGAGCCAGCTGTACTCTGAAAAGGACTGAAAGACCCTCTGCTCTTGTCTTTCAACCAATGAGGAAGCTGAGGCCACATCAACTAGGGCCTGTACCCAAGGTTGCAAAGCTCATCAGTGACGCTTGGGGAATCTCTTGATTTCTAAGGCAGAGCTACTCCCACAAGAGCATTCCCATTGTTCAGACTTCTCCTCGTCTATCTTACCAATGCCTTTTCCTTTGCAGTAAGCTGCGGGTTTAATCTTGGATTTTCTGTACTGATATCCTTCCTCCCACATAGTTCCATCTTTTAAATGTTACACTCTCCCCCCCACCCCCAATAGTACCACAGGCTGGAGACCAAACATGCAACACATGACTCTTGGGGAACATTTAAGATCTGAGGTAGGTATAACATGGGTCCTTTACCAAGGTAGGAAACCCAGAACTTTTGCCACCCCTTGGGCACACAGAGATTCTCAGACAGGGTAGAAAAATAAAGTCTCATCCCTATTCTAGACTGGAGGGTGCTTGAAGAGTTGAGTGAATAAGAGAGAAGAGTCATGAAGGTGTGTCCTCATTTCTTCTAAATCTGGAATTGGATAAGTGAACCTTCTGGTCCTTGTATAGACCTCAGGAAAAGAAATTCTCTGGCTGCCTTATACCAAACTAAAGCCAGACAGGAAAGAGAGAGGGATGAAATCTGAGGTTTTACTTTTCCAAGCTATCTTCTGACTGCCTGGTACTGACAGAGCCATGGATCTGCCAGCATCAACAGTGGCAGTGTCCAATCATCATAGTCACAGAGGTCCAGATGTCCTCTAGGAGAAAAAGCTCTGATTGGGCCCAGGGGACACTAGCCATACACATTTTTTTTCACTAAGGAATTGAGTTATTGTACAATCACAAATGCATTTAAAGTAACAATATGATACCCATTTAACACATGAGTTCTTCTGGGGGAAACTGCAATAGATGAAACCCATAGTAGCTTATCTAGGCATTGGCATCACCCCTGGTTAACAAAGTTTATACACATTGATTGCTACTGTTTTGACAATGTTTACCCCTCATCTGTATCCTGTATTGCTATATACTTCTAATAAATGTGGAAAAAAAAGAAAAACTAAAAAAAAAAATAAAGTAACAATATATATCATATTGTTATATATACACTTAAACCAGAATTACTCCCTAGATCCCTCCCTATTCTCCCCCCAACTCTATCCATTCTCCCCACTACATATATATGATTGCCCTAGATTATATATTACTATTCCTTTGTTAGATTTAATACATGAGATTAACTACCTTTCACACAGGCCTGGTTTTAGCTCCACCCTCCACAAATGAGTAAAAACATTTGACCCTTGACTCTCTGGGTTTGGCTAACTTTGCTCAACATGATTTCTTCCATAGCCATCCATTTACCTTCAAAGAACCACATTCTTGACAAAGTAATAACTACAGCCATACACACCAAGGACCCTGGTTTCTCCCACCACCATGAGGTCAATGAGCCAACACCCCCTCACTTCCCCCACACTCAGTGACACCACACAGAAGATACCGTTTCAGAAGGAGCCGCAGTGGAGAGGGGAGGCAATTAGAGATTTAAGGCTTGTTTTTCTAAATTTTCCTTGAAAAGAGGGAGGAGTCCATAAAGGCTCTAAACAGACGTTCACTCAAACCAAATTAGACAACAAGGTTTTTCTTTCTACTTGGGGTAAGATAGAGTGCAGGAGAGTACACAGTGAAGAGTTAAAACCATACAGAAATCACATTTTCTCCATCTACCTGAGTTGCAGTGGGACTGAAATTTTTCAAAGCCATTCACAATCATGCCCTTTTACTGTGAGGCAAACACCTCTGATGTAATTTCAGATTTTGCACTATTCTCAGAAAACAGTGAGGGCAGAAATTCTTTCCCTGAACTACAGAAGTGGGCTACCTAGCATTATGTTACTGATTTATCACACCAGCTGTATGTAAATTAACTGTTACAGCACAAATTGATTCCATTTCCAGTCACTAAATATCCAGGTAGCTTAATGCATTAGAATTGATGTGAGGATTAATAATTTCATCCTCTGGCTTCCATCTCTTGAAAATCTGATGCCTTGATATTCTTGCTCATAGCACTGTGAGGTGGGGGTGGGGGAGCCCAGGAGAGCAGCAGGAAGGAGAAGGCGATGAATCATCCAGGAGACGAATTTTTCACAGCCTCCTCCCCTCATGCCTGCGCAGGGTATGCTACCATGTTGGCAGCCAGTAGCAGGTGCTCCGGAGCGATAGGGCTGGGAATGGTGTCAATCCGTCAGGCTCCATCATTTGCACAGGAGGCATCTCTCTCAGCACCCCATGATCTCCACACATAGGATTTTACCTCAAAAAGGAGCTGAGAGCTGCCAACCCCCAGAAAGACAAAGCAAAGGCAAAGGCCATCCCAGGACGGGATCAGTTGATTTGCAGCGGGCGAGCCAGGGGGAGAACGAGGGATTGACCTCAATTATTGGAGGCCCCATTGACTTCAGATGCTTGATAGACAGATGGATCTCAGAGTTATTAAATTCCTAGGAAAGCAAATTTCATCAGAAAGTGCCTGGCACACGAGGGTCTGGCTATCAGCTGTCATCCAAATGTTTTAATAGAACATATGGGGTTAACCGCATGACTTGTTTCAGCTCTTCTGAGGGTGCAGAAGAGCAGTGTTTGACAAGGGGTTTGAAGGTGAGGTTATTAGGAAACCCTTTGTGAAAATTAAGTGAGAAACATCTTCCTCCATCAGCTGCCTGGTGCTGTGAAATCACTCCAAATATTCTTTTTTGGAATAAGTGCCAAATATTTGAATGAGATTCTATTTAGACACGGTGAGTAGTTTCATGTACCTTCTTAGCAAACACTGCAGCTTGTGGGGACAGCAACACAACAGCTCCATGAAAAGGCACACTTACTTCACAGTCCTACTTCACCCAGATTCTAAATCATTCGTATCACTCTCACCAACAATCACAAGGTACATGGGTTTTCTCTATGAAGCAATGCTGAACATGATGCTCAGAACCCCACATACATATCCAGTGCCCACAGTGTGCACCTGTGACAAGATGGGAATTCCTAAAGAACATGGAAACGCACCTTTGTTGGAATCAGTTCAGCTTCTTTCTAGCTACGCTACCTTAGGTTATTTCTCTGAGACTTTAGACAAGAATCACGGTAATACCTAATGCACAGACTACAATTAGATGAGCCGTGTGCGCAGAACTGCAGAAGCACTTTAGGGTTGAAATGTTGAAAGGGAACTCTTCCTAACCTGTCCAGTCTGCAGCCCTGGCTCTCCCTTGCTGGGCACTGTCTGGTAAGTGTGTCCCAGCAGGGCACTGCGGATAACAATATGTGCTGCATATCTAAAGAAAGCTAAAAGAAGTAACACTGAGCATCTTCACTGTGGAGAAGTTAGATGATTGATGCGAGAGAACTGCTTAACTTAAACATTACCCAGTGTGTGCATACAGGAAAACATCACCTGGTACCAATATTATGTGCAATTTGTAGGTTTTTGCGTATCAGTTTAAAAATTAAATTAAAAAATCCAATCACAGCAAGAAGCATGATAACTCATCAAGATCTAGAGTCAGATAAGTCAGGAAAAACACTATCAACTTGGAGTAAATCACTGCCCTTTCCTTTTCAGTCAGAAAAACAGAAAAAAGCAAATGTTAGCTTTGTAAGGCTGCTGGATAACATATATGTAAATTTGTGGTATAGCATCTGAAATAAAAAACTCAATGCAAGTAGCTACTTTATTGTTGTTGATTTACATTAATAGATCTGATTATGGTGAGAAGAGTACTGAAATGGCAGCCATGAACACTACTTAATAAGCAATGATAATTTTTATTACCACTGCATCTTCAATGAATATTGGTCCTTAAAGAGATAATTAAAATAAACTGTGATAAGAACAACCGTAGAGCTTATAAAGGAATATGGGGGTGGGGCTGGAATGGTGGCTCAGTGGTTATGGGGCTTGCGTGGCATGCACAAGGATGTGGGTTCAAACTCCACCACCACATACACAATGAAGTGTTGGAGCAAAGAAAGCCACATGAAAAAACAAATCAAAGTGATTCTTTCTCACTCTCTCTCTCTCATTGACCTAAAAAAATAGAACTATGGGGCTCAAAGAAAGGGATAGTTTTATCTGAGAACAACTGAGAGGTTTCAGAAAGGAGGTGGCATTGGGCTGTGGAGGAGTATGAGCAGGATCAGAGGGAATGAGACCAATTCACTGACAGACTGAGCAGACAACTGGAGTTTAAGTTGCATGAAGTATATACGGGGATAAAAAACAAATCCATATTCCTGAGACTCACAGCACTAGAGTGTAACATCTCAGGAAAATACTTTCCAGAAGAAAAATTTAAAAGGCAAAGAGACTGGTATCAAATTAGAGTGGGCTTTCTATGCCAGACAAAGAGTAAGGACTTCACATTTGGCCCAGTGTTTCTCAAAATGGTGCCTGTGGGATGTCAACATCACAGTAACCCAGAGAGCTTCATAGGGAAGCAAGCAGTGCCCACCCCACACTTCCTAAGGCATCACTACCAGGAGGGATGCCCAGGGATTTATTTCACAAGGTCCCTATTGATTCCAATGCAATCTAGAGTTGGAGGACTATTGATATGCAATAGTGGAAGTTGAAACCATTTTAGAAAGAGGTCTGAGAGCTGTGTGGAGGATGCCTTTGAGTGGGTAGGGTCTGGAGACAGGAAAGTAAGCAGGGTAGAGTGAACAGGTGCTGAACGACAGCAGAGGGACCGAGGGCCAAAAGATGATTCATTAGAATTAGAAGGAGGTGGTGGGCTAAGGACATCATAGTCGGGTCAGAACGCAAGGGATATGTGATTGGAAAAGAATTCTTGAAAGTTTTAGTCTTTTCTGGAGAAACTGAGTGAATGGATATATAATTAGACATTAAACAGGGATAAGGAGCTTGTGGACAGATTTGCAAAACCAGTTTAAAAATCATGTTAGATCTCTTGGGAAATCATATGCAGCCAGGTGAGTGAAAGATATTGTTTTCTTTGAGAGGCGGAAGCTGCTGATGGCAGTACATGACAAAGTTCAGCTTCCTCTATTTGGTCTTGGAAAAATCCATCACAGATCCCACCAGCAAGTCCATCAACCAAATAGAGAAAAAACAATGTGCCCTTCACCTTTTGATCTAGAACAAGCATGAGAGAAGACCTTGACCACAACAGCAAGAAAAGGTAATGTGCCCAATAATTTAAGAAGTCTCAGGAACTGACAGACATTTCTATAGGAAAAATAAGATAAATATACTCTTCAGAAGGCAAGGCAAACTACAGCCAAAGCTATAGAAGCCAGGTTAATGGGAGAAAGCAGCTCTTTTCAATATCCTATTCCATTCTTCTTGAGTGTTCCCCACACCGCTTTTTCCATCTACCCAGCTGCGTGCATGTTATTGCATTAGAATATGAATGAGAAGCCCTTTGGGAGAATTTTATGTTGTCATGGCAACAGTCACTATAGCAACGGTTAATTAATTGGATGCTGATGAAATAGAGGAAGGAAAAAAGCCAACCAGAAGGGATACAACTCTAGAGAAATCCATGGTGTATAGTGATCACATGAATTCCATTCAGCAAAACATGCAGCAGGTCAGAAATGCAAATATCACCCCCTGAGCCAGCACTTGCTCAGAGAGGCCACTTCAGATCAGAAGATGAATGAGGGATTCCAACCTTGTCCATTCAAAAACACATGTACATCTACCCCAGAGCAGGTAGATTCTCCAAGAGATGAAAACTCATTGTAATATGGGTGATTCGTGTAAAGGTGGCCATGATCACCCATAAAATTGTTGCCTTCATGCTCCTGTTGGAGCAAATGACACTAAAAAAAGAGGAAAGTAACATGTGGGCCTGCTGAGCTCTTTGAATAAGAAGCGTCTTCAGATGTAGGCAGGGGACGTTTGGTTTGTCACCACCGACTTGAGATGACAGGGTAGCTCCTACACAAACAGATGGTTCACAGTTCAAAAAGAACACCAGTCTGGGGGTGTGAGAAGATCCAAATAGAAGAAGTCCTAAAAGAAGCCATCAGAAGTCAGCCTTCCATTAAGAAAATCAAGTGGAAAATCAATTGCACTCCTTTATTCCAAGTAGGAACTTACTCAAAGAAATTATGAAAAATACTCCATTCACAATAGCTTCAAAACAGAGTAAAATATTTTGGAATTGATCTAACAAAAGACCTGAAAGGGTGCTGGAGTGATTGCTCAGCAGCATCACATTTGCCTGTCATGTATGAGGATGTGGGTTTGAGCCCAGCACCATGTACACAACCAAGTGTCAAAGCAACGAAAGACACATGAGAAACTAAAAAGAAATTGATTCTCTTTTTCTTTCTCCCCCATGGTCTCTCTCTTTCTTTAAAGAGGAAAACAAACAAACAAACAAAAAGACATGAAGGACTTGTACAGTGAAAACTAGGGAACACTAAAGAAATAGGAAGATGGAAAGACCTCCCATGTTGTTGGATGGGGAGACTTAATATTATCCATATGGCCATGTTACCTAAAGTGCTATACAGATTCAAAGCAATATCCATCAAAATTCCAATCACATTCTTCACCAAATTTGAAAAAGCTGTCATGAAAATCATGTGGAAAAATAAGACGCAGATTATCCAAAGCAATCCGTAGCAAGTAAAGCAACGCATGAGGCATCACAATAACAGATTTCAGATTATAGTACAGAGGTATAATAACAAAACCAGCATGGTGCTGGCACCAAAGCAGACATGAAGACCAATGGAATAAAATAGAAGACATTGAGACAAACCCACATAAGTTCAGTTACCTCATACTCAACAAAGGAGCAAAACATGTAAGTTGCAGAAAAGATGGCCTCTTTAAAAATGCTACTGGAAAACCTGGAAATCCCTATGATTTAAAATGAAACTCAATCTCTCTTACCCTGCACACAAAAACCAAAGTGGATCAAAGACCTATGAATTAGACCAGAAACCATGCACCTACTAGAAGAAAATGTAGGCCCAATACTCTAACACACTGGCTCAGGAATTGACTTCCTAATCAGGACTTCCAAAGCACAATGTGTAAAAGAAAAAAAAATCAATAAATGGGTTGACAAAATGAAAATCTTTCTCACAGCAAAGGAGTCAATGAAGAGCTTGCAGAGAGAACCTACAGAACGGAAAAACCACATAGCCCCCTGCGCATCAGACAGGGCATTTGCATGCAGTATATACAAAGAAGAGAAAAAAATTAACAAAAAGGAAAAAACAACCCAAAAACATCCAATCAATAAATGGGCAAACGAACTAAACAGATGCTTCTCAAGAAACACAAATGGTCAACAAATATATGAAAAAATGCTCAACATCTCTAGCAATTACAGAAATGCAAAATAAAACCGCATCGAGACTTCAGCTCACTCTAGTCACAATGCCAGCAATCAAGAATACAAACAAAAGTTGGTGGAGCTGTAGGGGGAAACCCTCACCATACCCAAACTGGTACAACCACTCTGGAAAGCAATTTGGAGATTCCTCAATAAACTACAAATGGATCCACCATTTGACCCAGCTATCCTAATCCTTGGGATATATCTAAAGGACCTAAAAGCAGCAAACTACCTAAATGCAGCAAAATTCACCAAGGAACCAACCAAGGTGCCCTTCAGCTGATGAATGGATAAAGAAGTTGTGGAGCATTACTCAACTTGTAAGGATGAATGAACATTACATCACTTGTTGGCACATGGATGACACTCGAGAATATCACGTTAAGTAAAATAAGCCAGTCTCAAAAAATCACTAACCCAAAATAAGGGGGAAAAAATACTAGTCAAACGAGAAGGAAATGAACAAAGGAGGAATGAAATAGGGAAAGTTAAAAAAATAAATTAGACAACTTGCTCATGTTATATATGAACATATCATAGTGAATAGCAATATATGTAACATCAACTGACTCTCACAAAGAGGGATTATTTAGTACATAACAAAGACCAGTACAGGGAAGAGAAAGGAGGGGGTGGGGGTGAACTGTGGAATGAATTAGAAAAAGGTATACGGCATGCTTTTATAAAAATGTTAAAGTTTATCCTATTGTCAAATATATCTATAAAGAACACAGTAGAAGAGAGGGAAGGTTAAAGGGAAATGCTGGAACTCCAAGCTTTTACAACTATGTCATTGTATATACTATAGTCACATATGTTAAAAAATCGTTCTTCATAGGTGTAAGCATTATGTCAGTTTAACTGGGTATATTAGGATTGTATTGTGTGCACGAATGACTGCGTGACAAGTCTCATTGGTATGTGCAGCTGCAATACACTGATAAAAGGAAAGGTTGTGGAAACGGAGGTATGGGAAGTACTGAGATATTTCTCTACATTATTATTCTCAGAACCCTTGACACCAAGGAAAAAACTTGCTACCTTGCTTGCTTCCATCATCATTTTAGAAGTCACCTACCCAAGTACATCCTCTCACTGGCTTTGCTATCAGTAACTCCCCTGTCGGATGGTCGCTCTGGCAGCAAGCTGTTTTTCAGGAAGTTATGGAGACTGGTTTTGTCTATCTGAAACCAGTTGAAGACAGCAACCCTTGGTCCTCTTCAAGTGTCAAAAGGGTGACCTTTCACCATCAGGGTGATATTTTACCATCAGCAAATCAAAAACTCCTCCCCTAGTTCCTGACAAGTTGCCATTTTCTGATTCTGTGTCCTCTGAAGAGCCATGAAGTTCGACTACGCATGTGCAGACCATTCGTTTCTTCACTTTTCCCAGCTTCAAACCACCTTTCCCCACTCCTCAAACCACTGTCATTTTCTATTCCAACAAATCCCACCGAACATGTCTTTGAGGAGTCAGTTTTGAGATTTGAGCCTTCAGTCTCCTCACTAAGGGCTCCTTGTGAATAGTGTTTCCCTTTTGCAAATTCCTCATTTCTTTGATTGGCATAGTGGTATAATGGGCAAAATGGTCCTCATTTGGGAAAACCTTTACCACATTTCCAATTCCTCCTCCTCCTCAATTCTCCAGATTATATTCAGACCCCAGGGAATTGGGAATTTGATTTCTTAATTGTTTTCTTAAAATTTGTTTCACTTGCTGATTAGTAGCTAAACCAAAGGAAGCAGTTAGAAGATGTTTGGTGTTTTTAAGAAGCCCTCCCCATGATACCCTCCTGCCCCAATATAGTAATGATTTTCATAGCTGTAGGCAGGTTCAAACCCCCAAATCCAGACTCCACTGAGCTTTTGAACACATTTTCCTTATGACCATTTATTTACAACTTTTGTAAATAAGAGTTTTTTGAAAAAGGATTCTAAAAGGTGTCCTTGAAAGCTGCAAATACAGCTACTAAGTGGTACAGGTGGATAATGGAACTTCACCTCCCACAGCATGTCACTGTTTTTTCTTAGTAATCATGAAAATGCATTTCCTTATCACAATCATGTAAGTGAAAGAAGTCTGCACGTGAGATTTTTATTAATTTTTAGATTACTATCCAAAAACATCTTCCACAGAAGGACTGAGCAAGGTGCTGGCCAAACATACTTGCCTTCAAAAAATTTACAACCTGAGACCAAAATGATGTAATTACACTTTTAGGATGTTTTAAACAAAGGAGACAAAAACACCAAACTTAAGAAATTCTCAGTCGGGCTGGAGCGGTGGCTTGGTGGTTTTGGCACTTGCCTGGCAAGCACGAGGACCCGGGTTCAAACCCCAGCACCATGTACACAACTAAGTGTTGGAGCAATTAAGGCCATGTGAAAAAGCTAAATAAAGTTGTTTCTCTCTTTCTGTCTCTCTCACTGCCCCTCTCTCTTTGAAAAAAAAAAAAAAAGAAATAATTCTCAGTCAAAAAAATCTTTCAAATTCTCCTTCCAAACTGCCATTTGTAGACAACTGAAGCTGGATCCTTATCTTTCGCCCTGCACAAAAATTAAATCAAAATGGATCAAAGACCTGGATATTAAGCCTACAACTTTAAATTTATTAGAAAAAGAAGTCGGGTCAACACTACACCTTATAGGAGTCGGCCGCTTCTTCCTTAATAGAACTCCTATGGCGCATGCTGTAAAATCAA
>PVKS010022509.1:0-33641 GCA_004027875.1 Aplodontia rufa | reverse complement strand
TTTTTTTTTTTTTTTTTAAAGAAATTTATTGGGCTGGAGCGGTGGCTTGGCGGTTACAGCACTTGCCTGGCATGTGCAAGTAGATGGGTTCAAACCCCAGCACCCATGTACACAGCCAAGTGTTGGAGCAATGAAAGCCATATGAAAAACTCAATAAAAATTGATTTTCTCTCTCTCTCTCTTTCTCTCTCACTCACTCACTGACTGTCCTTCTCTCTTTAAAATAAAAAAAGTCAGTCTCTTAAAAAAAAAGAAATTTATTTGTTGAATAATCAAAGATGCTTCTAAGGAAACAATATTATATACTGAAAATTAGATTTACCCCCAGAGTCCCCCTAATTACCCACCCTTATCCCCCCTCCCCAATACATCTCTACGAATACCTTAGGTTGTATGTCCCTACACCTTTGCAGGATTTAAAACATGAGAATTGACCACCTTTCACAATGGCCAGGGTCTAGCTCCAGCCTCCACAGATAAGTTAAGACATTCAACCCTTGGTTCTCTGGGTTATGCTGACTTCACTCAGCATGATTTCTTCCATAACCATCCATTTCCCTTCAAAGGCTGCAATATTATTGTTTCTAATTGCTGAGTAGAACTCCATGGTGTATATGTACCACAGTTTTTGAATCTATTCATCCAGTGAATGGCATCTGGGTTGTTTCCATAATTTAGCTATTGTAGATTGAGCTGCTGTGAACATCGATTTTGCTGTGTCGTTGTAATATGCTGATTCTAAATCTCCTGGAAAAATACCCAAGAGAGGAATAGCAGGATCATATGGTGGGTTCATCCCTAATTTTTTGAGGATTCTCCACACTGCTTTCCAGAGGGGTTGTACCAGTCTGCAGTTCCACCAACAGTGTGCTAGTGTACCTATCTCTCCACAACCCCTCCAGCATCTGTTAATTGTTTATTTTCTTCCTTTTGACTGGTGTGAGGTGAAATCTTAATGTGGTTTTGATTTGCATTTCTCTGATTACTAGTAATTTAGAGCACTTTCTCATGTATTCATTGGCTTGATCAGTGTCCTCTATTGAGAAGTTTCTATTTAGCTTCTTGGCCCATTTATTGATTGGGTTGTTTGTGGGTTGTTTTTTTTTTTGTTTGGTTTTTTTTTTTTGAGAGAGAGAGGGACAGAGAGAGAGAGACAGAGAAAGAGAGAAACAACTTTAGTTTTTCACATGGCCTTCGTTGCTCCAACACTTAGTTGTGTACGTGGTGCTGGGGTTTGAACCCCAATCCTTGTGCTTGCCAGGCAGGCGCCAAAACCGCTGAGCCACCGCTCCAACCCCTTGTTTGTGTTTTTGAAGTTGAGATTTTTGTAGATTCTGGATGAGTCCCCTGTCAGAAGAATCACAGCCCATGATTCTCTCCCATTCTGTAGGAATCCTCTTGACTATTTTGATTATTTCCTTGGCTCACTATCTTTTTTTCCCCCAATGATATATTTGCTGAGTGTAGAATTCCAAATTGGCAGGATTCTTTTTTTTTTTTTTTTTTTTTTTTAAAGAGAGGGACAGTAGAGAGAGAATCAAGAATCAGTTTTATTTAGTTTTTCAAGTGGCTTTTGTTGTTCTGACACCTTGGTATGTATGTGGTGCTGGGGTTTGAACCTGGGTCCTTGTGCATGCCAAGCAGGTGCCAGCTCCAGCAGATGCTTTTGATAATGATGTTGTAGTTTGTTTTCAAGCACTTTGAAGATACCGGTTATCTTTTGATTTCAGTCATTTTCTAATTAAGTAAACTCTCACTCTTGCTGTTACTTCTGAAAGTTTTTTTTTTTTTTTCTTTTCTGTCTGCTTTAAGATATTGCTTTTTCTTAGCTGGGAGTGGTTGCCCACACCTGTGATTTCAACTCCTGTGGAGGCTGAGGCAGAAAGATCTCAAGTTTGAGGCCAGCCTGGGCAACTTAGTGAAACTGTCTCCAAATAAAAAAGATAAAAGAGAAAAACGTGGGGTGGGCCCTGAGGTAGGGCACTTGCAAGATTTTCTTCTTTGCTTTTGAGTAGTCTTACCATGATGTACTGTTTTGCTTTTTGTGTTTATTCTGGTTGATTTCGCTGAGCTGCTTGAATCTGCAGGTTTATGTCTTTTGTCAGCGTTGGAAGTTCCTCAGCTGTTATTTCTATAATACTGGTTCTATCCCATCTCATGTCAGCTTTTGGAACTCCAGGTATATATTTTCACTGAGTCCCCTAAGTGTCTTTTTTTTTTTTTTTTTTTTTTAAGAGAGAGGGACAGTGAGAAAGCAAAAGAGAGAATCAGTTTTATTTAGTTTTTCATGTGGCTTCCACTGCTCCAAGTCTTGTGTATGTGGTGTACGTGGTGCTGGGGTTTGAACTCCCGTACTCTCACACGCCAGGCAAGTGCTGGAACTGCTGAGCCATTGCTCCAGTCCCCCATATGTGTTTTTTAAGTTATTTTTACTTTTATTGTATTTTTTATTCTGAGAACTTTAAAATCTCTGAATTTTTTCTCTGATACATCTTCTCTTTTCAATTGTACCTGGTCTGCCATTAAACCTATCATGTTATATTTATATTTCAGCTATATATTTTAGTTTTGGATTTTCCCTTTGATATTTTTAATAGCTTAATGTTCTCTGCAGAAATTCTCCACCTTATCTATTTCTTGAACATAGTCATATTCTGTTGAAGCCTGTGTCTAACAAGTGTAAATTTCTTGTGTTTGCGCGCTCCACCCTGGTTTTCCTTCATTTATGGGTCTTAAACTGGCATGACTAATAACTTTTGACTAAATTGCAAGCATTGTGTGTAAAAAAATTGGCAAGTCTCAGGATATGATTATTGTCCTCCAGTGAGAACATTTATTTTCTCTTGACAATTACCATAGGGACAACGTTACCTTACCCCCAACAGGGATTGTTTCAGACTTGCCTCATCTTTATAAGAGTTGGTCTATTTCTAGTTTACTTCTGCTCTTAAATTCAGCTTTCTTCTCCTTCCTCTGTTGTGTGTGTGTGTGTGCATGCGCGCGCATGCACGCTTGTGTGCCTGTGCTGGGAATTGGTCTCAGGGCCTGACACATGCTAAGCATGTGCTAGGGATTTAACTTGCAGCTCCTTGCAGTCATCTTAATTATCATGGTTTTTGAAATCACATTTTAGGTCCTAATTTCTGTTAATTCACAGAAACTTTCTGAATTTAAAACACAGGAAAATAGGATTTGAGATTGAAAGCATCCATTTAGGTATCTGCATCTCTTCTAGTTCACTACTAAGACTGGGGTTAGTTTTTTGTTAAATGTTGTGTTTTTTGTGACTACTGAGTTTGTCTCTCGAGGCTAATCTTCAAGATGTGGTGGAGCCTTCAGCCTCTTTTTCTACTGTGGTTTTGCTTTGTGTATTGTGTAAAATTGTGGAGGTCATATACATACTTTTTAACTTCTTGGGAACAAGTGTTTTGAACATCTGACCAGTAAAAGACACCAGCTAATCTGAAACTGTCCCATCAGAGTAGTAACGTCAAATCATATACTAAAGTTAAAACAGATCTTATTTTTGAGCTTTGTTTTTTCTTTCCCATGCTTTTGTTTTTTCTTTTCCCATGCATTCAAGATTTTACCAGGTTAGCCTGTAGTTGGAATATTTAAAGCACTTTTATTCTTTTTTGTTAAACTTGGCTATTTTAGTTTCTTCAGGGCAAATAAATCACATGCCAGTCAGCTTTTTTTTGGTTTTTGTTTTGGTACCAGGGATTGAACCCAGGGATGCTTAACCACTGAGCCACATCCTCATCCCATTTTGTATTTTATTTTGAAACAGGGTCTTGCTAAGTTGATTAGGGCTTGCCAAGTTGCTGACACAGACTTTGAACTCATGATCCTCCTGTCTCAGCCTCTACACCATAAAATAAACTTATTTTTAACTTGTTAATGTTACTCACATCTGTCCTCCCTCACCAATAAACTGAAGAGGGCCCTGGTGTGTGTTCTGAGATAGTACTTAGCCGTTGGAAGTTTCTGACTTGATTATAATCTACCCTGGGAATTAAACATAGAAAGTATAGAAAGATTCATTTTTATTTCCTTTTCCTTTGCTGTCTTCATGCAAACATGTCTTATTGTTGCTTAGCAACTGACCTTATATTTGTTATTTGTGTTTAGCAGGATTTTTGTCCCCCTGTGGAACACTGTATTTGTATAATAATTTCCAGTTTAAACTTAATGCTTTTTATTTAAAATAGAAAAAGACTCGTTGCATACAGGAAGATATCTCTTTATTATTTTCCTACAACTCTGTGTGTAAGTTGAAATTTTATTAAAATGAATGGAGTTTAAGTGCTCTGAGTGTGTCTGTAGTCACTTTCAATCTGAAATAGGTCCTCAGAGTTGAGTTTTAGGATATTGACACTTTTGGAGACTACAGACCAGTGGAATGTTAATCAGATTAGATTTGTTTATTATTTTCTCATGAATTGTTTCATATTCTGCATTTTGGGCAGAAATCGTACAGAAGTGGCTCTGTCTTCTTGCCTTCCAGCAGTTCATGATTTTGCTGTGTTTTGTGCTGTTGGTGGTATCTGCCAGGTTTCTCCACTGTAAAGTTACTGTCTTCTTATGAGCACCCTTGTGAAGAGCTACTTTTTTTTTTTTTTGAGAGAGAGGGACAGTAGGAGAGAGAGAAAGAGAGACTCATTTTTGTTTAGTTTTTCATGTGGCTTTCGTTGCTCCAACACTTCGTTGTGTATGTGGTGCTGGGGTTTGAACCTGCGTCCTTGCACATACCGAGCAAGCGCCGTAACCACTCAGCCACTGCTCCAGCCCCTGTGAAAAGCTACTTTGAGACTCTACAAATATTTGGCTCTTTATCAAACTCATACCCACAGTTTTAGCATCCAATGAGGTTTTTTGGCTGAATAAATTAATACTGTGATGCATGCCAAGTGGTGATTTTAGAATCTGTCATTCCTTCTACTTTTGTTAGTTGAAAGTAAAGTTTGTTTCTCTTGCCATTTACTAATTCATGTGTGTGTTTACGTATAGGCTGCTATATTCCTGTTTTGTTCAGTGGGCTATAATTTCTGTTATATTTTTTCCAGCCCTTTCTTGAAATTTGTGTGTCCTTCCTGATACTCCTTTAACACTGTTTGAGCAGTTCTTGCTTTCTGATAAGATGTTTCATACTCTTGAGTTTTTCCTGCCCCAATCCTGCATTCTGCCATTTCTCTAAGACCCTTGTTTTTTACAGTAGAAATATTTAGCAGTTAAGATCTGGGCCCTAAGACTCCAAATCCCATTTCACTACCAAAGGATTCTTTCTTCTTATCTCTTCTTTCCATAACTGTAACTCCTTTCTTGGACAGGTGAGAAACCAGCTCCCGTCATCCTCAGATTTACTTAGTGCTTCAGTTTATACTGTAAGTAATCAATCTCCTTAAAGCTGTAGCTACATTTCTTCAGCTGGTGCTGTCCTGACCTGACACCGCTCAACCAGTGCTGCCGCTCCCAGCATGGGTAGAAGCCTTCCTTACTCTGTTTGGGCTCTGACAACCCCTGCGGTGCTTCCTGCCTGTCTGCCTCAACCTCACTTGACCCCACTAGTGCCTTTTGAGGGTGTGTGTGTGGCGGGGGAGGGGTGGGGTGGGGGATTGAGCCCAGGAGCTCTTTATCAATGAGCTACATCCCCAGTCTCTGGTTTGTTTATATATATATATATATATATATTTATTAAGAGTTGAGTAGTTTTACAATCATAAGTGTGCGTAAAGTAACAATATGACATACATTTTATCATAAACTATAGTTACCCCACATTGCCCACACCCCAATCTCTTGATTCTTCTGTTATGCCCCTAACAAATATAATTGAACACGAACACACACACACACACACACGCACACACACACACACAGTCAATGTATAAGACTGAATTTTATAGAATTAAATGATTGGGTACATATTTGACCTCTCAGGAGTAAAGAGTATGCTACTTTGTTTCTGATATATATTTCTATTTTGAGACAGTCATTAAATTGCTCAAATGGGCCTCAAACTTATTATCCTTCTGCCTTAGCCTCCTGGATAGCCCATTAAGTGCCTTTTTACTTTGGAAAAATTGGGGATGGTTGGGAAAAACACTTAAATCTGTCTTGCAATAGGATTTGTTTGCCTGTTTTTTGTGCTGGAGATCACACCCAAAGTCTTGCACATGCTAAGTATATGCTATACCACTGAGCTACATCTCCCACCCCTTGAAATAGGCTTTTAATTTTAGTTACTTGATCCCAGGTGATGCCTGACTCTGTCACATGTCAGTGTAGTCTTCATTTTTTTTTTTTTTTAAGAGAAAGACAATGTAAGAGAGAGAGAGAATCGATTTTTTGTTTTTCATGGCTTTTGTTGCTCTGACGCTTAGTTGTATACTTGGGTGGTGGGGTTTGAACCTGTGCACTCACGCATGCTGGGCAAGTGCCGTAACTGCCAAGCCACCGCTCCAGCCCCTGTAGTCTTCATTTTTAAGAGTTTTTTGAACATCTGTTGATAAGTCTCACAAAAAAGAATATTTCTATTTTGATAGTATATTCTTTGAAGATCTATTTTCTTGGGTGTTTCTTTGTCTCAGACATTCAGCTTTGTGTTTTTCCTAGCAGATTGGGTCTTGTCTTGATCATTTTGGTATTCCCTTTTGAGGTTAATATATTAGGCTCTTAATGTTTTATTTTGTTTTTAAAAGAGGTACAGTGAGGGATGGAGCAGTGGCTCAGCAGTTACGGCTCTTGCCTGGCATGCACGAGTACGTGAGTTCAAACCCCAGCACCACGTACACAGTGAAGTGTCCGAGGAATGAAAGTCACCTGAAAAACTAAAAGATTGCTTCTCTCTTTCTCTCTCTGTCCCCTCTTTCTTTAAAAACAATAAAAAATAAAATAAGTAAAGAGGGACAGTGAGAGAGAATCAATTTTATTTAATTCTTCATGTGGCTTTCACATGAAGCCACAAAACTTTCGTTTTGCATACCAGGCAAGCACTGTAATTGCTGAGCCAATTTGGAGAATATGATAAAGGTACTTTGGGTTTTAAGGAAAACGTTCTGCTAACTTGATGTTCCGTGCTATGTAAAGTGCTGTACTATTGTAGATAGTCAGCCAGCAACACCAGCTGTATTGTGAAAATTCAAATGAGTGATTTCTAAAATACTACTGTTTTTAGTTGGCTAAATTGAGAAACATTTGGTGATACTAATTCTTCCCATTCTAAAGGTTTATATGGGTATAACTCTTTCCTCTTCTTTTAGCCAACATTTTTTTTGTTTATTTCCAGAAATGAAGTATAGAAGACAAGCCTTTTTTTCCCCCATTTTAGGTAGTGAATGGTTTCCTTTTCTTTTCGACTGCAAATGCTGTGTTAATATAAAAAACATTTGTCAGGAGTGGATTTTTTCTGAGAAATGTATTAGACAAGATTTGTTTCAGATATCTTATTAATTTTTCTCTTTAGGTATTGTTTGTTTCCTTTTATTTGGTTTGGTTTCTCTTAAGTAAAATTCTAATTTGGAACCACTTGCCTCCAGAGTGTGCAGATTGTGCCTGCAGATAAACATGGCCCAAGTTCCTAGAATGTTAATTTTACCTGAAGTTTAGGAAAGGGAGAGGCATTTTTATAATGAAATAAATGTGATTATCATAGAGTATCATGCAGGTTTGTGTGAGTTTTTAAAATTAAAGGCAAGAAAAGAACTTTAATGTTTATTGGAGGACTGCTTTAGAACATGCCCCAAGCCATGGGAATATTCGCTTTTTCTTTTCTGCTGTCAGGCGTACTTCAGTGTCGGAAGAAAGTGAGGGAATGATGTGTTCTCACATCAGGTAAAATCTTTTGCGCTTCTTTTCTGCAGCCAGTTTATTCATGTGTCTAACACTGATGCCTCTTCTAGTTTCTCAGATTCCATAGTTGAAAGGGGTCAGATGTGGCTTTGGGTTTGAAATGAAACTTGTTTGATAGTGCAAATATTATGTGACATACATAAAGAATTACTATTATTATTTTAAGGATGGAGCATTTTACTAACTATAGGTACTTGAAATAGAAAATAATACCATACTAACAACATGGGAGATAGAGCAAAATATTAAATGATTTCCAAAATCAAAGTTTTCTCCTTGAGCAGAGTAAGTGTATTTGTATGTTCAAATGTTAGAATGCTAATAATGATAGTCATTGACAGAAATGTTAGACTTGATTCAGTTTGTTATCGCAGTACCTTTCAGGTTTGAATATGACTCTTTCAACAAGTAGCTGTATATTAAGAGCTGTTTATTTTTTTTCCTTGTCAGGAAGCTTTGTATGATCTACGTAGGTTGGTAAGTAGTGTGTTTATTTTAAAGGGGAACTATAGGGACCAGGTTTTTCTTAAACAGCTGATGAGTAGGCTGGTTTTAGTATATATACTAGTTTTTTTTGTCTCTGAATCATCCATGTGTATGGCAATTTAGTGGCTAGGAGGCACTGTAAATTATTGGTTATAATAAACTGATGTTATGCCTAGAACACCGTGAGCAAAAAGGATGAATTAGGATCAGAAATAGTAACAGACTTTTGTCCAGGAAACCTCAAAGCATGTAATGAGGCATTACCATGTTGATTATGTTAAAAATAAGAAAAAGACAATCCAGAGGACAAAATATTTAAGTTTTAGGCTTAATAAAACAGATTATAGATAAAAAACTACTTTATATTTCTGAAAATCTCTTTGAATAATTTAAGAGTCTTTAAGAAGTCTCTTAACCATAATTTCATGATTAGTTGATGGATGGAATATGTAATATTGCAAAAAAGAATTACTGTGATATTTTCCAAATGATGGTATTTGTAACTTCTCTAGATGATCATTTTTTAACTAGTCTCTTTTTTGGTAAATTTTTAAAGTTTTTTTTTTCTTTTTTAAAAGAGAGGGACAGTGAGAGAGACAGAATCAGTTTGATTTAGTTTTTCTTGTAGCATTCGTTGCTGTGACACTTTGTTGTGTACGTGGCACTGGGGTTTGAACCTGCATTCTCGCACATGTCAGGCAAGCGTTATAACTGCTAAACCACTGTCCAGCCCAAATTTTTTAAGTTTTGAAATGATTTTAACAGCAAGTAATTCCCCCATTTACTTTCCAGGTTGTCCAGATTTTTTAATTGTTGACCCCACCACACCATACTTTTCTCTCTGTGTTATTTCTTCCTAAACTATGTAAGAGTAAGTTTCAGATATAATGCTTGTTTTTGCCCTTCAGTACTTCAGTGTGTTTTCATAAGAACATTCATTTATATGAACAGTGCAATAATTAAAATCAGGAAGTTAACATTGATCTAATTATACAGATGTTGGTCATACTTCATTAATTATCCCAATAATGTCTTTATTGCAAAAAACAAACAAAAAACTTCAGGTTTTCCAAGGTGCCATCTGGGATCCCATGCAGCGTTTACTTGGTACATCTCTTAGGTATTCTAAACCTTATACTTGTTTTTGTTGTCTTTGACCTTAAGTTATTTTGCAGAGTTCCCTTCAATTTAGATTTCTGTCTATCTCAGTTTTCCCCTAGCCAAATTGACATTGTTCCTTCGTCAGCAGATCACATCAGGAGCACATAATTTAAAAAAACATAAAACTGTATAAAATGCAGTAAACAGTTTATCATATCAATGCTTTTTTTCTTTCTTGATGTCCATTTACTAGGACCTTTTAAATTATCCTCATTTATAGTCTTTATCCATTTGTCTTAACTACTTCTCCAAAAATCCCTAAACATACAAAGTACTATTTATAAATCAACGTTTTTTTTAAGGGGAAGGGCTAGAAGGAAAGAGAGAGAAAGAGAGAATCAACTTTATTTTTTCTTCTGGGTCTTGTTTTTCGGACACTTAGTTGTGTATGTGGTGCTGGGGTTTGAACTCGGGTCCTCACACGTGCCAGCAAGCACTGTAACCACTGAGCTGCTGCAGTAGCCCCTAAATCAACCTTCTTAAAGTAAAAAATTTTAAAAAATAAAAACCTAAATCACAGTCATATCCCATCCATACCATTGTGTGCCACCAGTGATCAGAAATGCCCTCAGTCCTTCCCATCAACCTTGCTCAGTCTCAAATCCCGCTGCCTTCTCCCTCCTTGGCACAGTGGGTACGATGCTAGTGCAGCATGAGCAGCCTCTGAAGTTGCTAAAGCTCGCAGTGTGCAGTCTGCCCATTACGTGGGTTCAGACTGAAAGCTAAAGTGTATCCAGCTGTGTAACAGGCCCTTCCTTGGCTGGCTTGCTGCTGACTTGACATTGCTCTTACTCCTCTGTCCCCTTCTGGGAGCATAGAGGCAGATTCCTAGTCTCCTGGGCATAGTTCAAGAGAGGTAGCAGGTGACTATCTTATTTTTCTTTCTTTCCATCTGGTTGCCGTGGCTTCTCTTAAGAATATATCTGCTGGAGTAAAAAGAAAAGGGCAGCCCCTGCCAGCTAGGGCCACCAAAGCTGCCAGGGAATGCCTGTCTGCATTTCGTTCCTGCTCTTGGTTTTCCTAACCTCTTGCCATCTGTCCATCCAGTGACTCACAGCTGCAGTCCTTGTTAAAGCTTATTTCTCTGACTTAGTGCCTTCCTGCCCACCCTTTCCACCTGCTCCTGCAGCAAGAGGAACCCCACTTATCCATCCACCAAGTGAGTCAGACTTAGCTGCAAAAAGACATGATGGAGTGCGACCAGGACTGCCCACCAACCTGCTAAGTGTTCTTAAGCATCTTTCTTATGTGTCCTTTCTTCCTTCCTCCCTCCCTCCCTCTCTCACTTTCTCCCTCCCTCCTTCCCTCCCTCAGTGTACATGACTACACCAGGCTTTATGCATCCTTTTTGTTCTACTCCTCTGACCCCCACCTTAATACATAAGGTTTGATTGAGTGGTTCTTCCTGCCAGAGCACCTTCATGGAAGGTTAGGGAGCAGCGAGGAATAGATTCTCTCTGTACATACTAGCTTTATCATATTCTTTTTCTTTTCTCTTCTTTTTGGTTACCAGGAATTGAACCCAGTGGCACTTAATCGCTCAGCCACATCCCTAGCCCTTTTTATTTTGGAACAGGGTCTTGTTAAGTTGCTGAGGCTGGCTTTGAACTTGTGATCCTCTTGCCTCAGCCTTACAAGCCCCTGGGATTACACACATGTGCCACCATGCCCAGCATTGTTGTATTCTTTGTATAGTGGGTTTTTGCCAAGAATTTGCATCAGAATTCCAGATGTTGCTGCTTTGTGCCCCCTGTGGAGAATCTGTAAAGCAGTTACAGGAGATTGATCTGCCTTTCTTCACCCCCTTCTTCCCCTCCATATCCTGTAGACACACCTTGGGAAGGCAGGCACCATAGGTATTATATGACAGAAGTTGCCCAGACGCTGGCTGAGACAGGGAAAGATTGAGTGAGTCTTGGGGAAAGGATTTACCCAGGGAAGCTGATATGGCACGTACAGCCAGGGAAAACCTGCTGATCCAGCCATGGTGCTACCATCACATCGGACCTAGTGGAAGGAGGAGAGGAGGCTAGAAATGAAAGGGGGACCTAGATGTTATGTAGAGTAGTTGGGTGAGTAAATTAGTCCCAGCAAGCAACCAACATGGCCAGAGTTCATATGGAAAGACCACGTGACTAGGCTCAAAGGAGACTGAGGCTGGGGCAGGAAAGACAGATTTCTGCAGCAGCCAAGTGAGGAAGGTCAGGAATGAGAGCTTTGCTGGTGGGTGACAAAAGGTGGGCACATGGCCAAAACTGAGCAGCTGGATTTCCAAAAGTGTGGTCCTGGACTGATTTAAGTTTGTAGGTGGGAGACAGGGAGTCCCCAGGTGTTCTTACTTATCAAGGCCTGTTTCCATCCTGCTCCAGAACAGTCTTTGAACAGTCTTGGAATAGTTCTCCTAATCTTATTCAAATTAATAATTTACCCTAAATTGTAACCCCAGAAGAGACTCTGCTTAGCCTGAACTGAGGCCAGCTTGGTCAGGAGACTTACTCGGGGGACACAGCCTGTAAGAAGCAGAGTAGGTGCCAACTGTTTTTTCTGTGTTGTATTTACAGTCACATTACATGTGGTAGGTCTACACACCCAAGTGATTTGGTTTACAGCTAGTGTTTTTGTATAAAGATTTGTTATTTTTTACCTTGATATTCATAAAAATAGAAATTTAAAAATGATTCTAGAGTAAACTGACATTAAATGACCACAGATGGTGACATTTTGTCTTATTGAACCTGCATTGCCATTTTGGTGCTTTAATGATAATGAGAATATAGAATTTTTAAAAATATATATTTATTTTATGCTGTTGTAGGGTGTTTTTTAACTCAACAACCAATGCCTGGCATACTGTGGGTATTCACAAGATACCTGTTGTGCAGAATGAACCATATGGAAGTTTCTTTTTCTTATACCTTATTCAGAATGATGCTCGTAGAGCCTTGTGACTCATATATATACTTGCTGATGCAGCTTTAATGCTGGTAAGAAACAGGGATAAAATGAACATACAGGGCTGTTTGTGGTCTTTGAGGGTTCTATTTTAGGGAGTGCTGTCTGTTTTTAGTTTCTCCAAACTGCCTTTTATGCACAAGACCAAAGTAGGATGAATATATACCACAAAGTCAGGCCATGCAAAACTTGTGTGTTGTTTTTTCTCCTTCTAGTGTTACTTCCAGGTTTTTCTTTTAATTTGAATAAAATGTATTTAATTTTTAGAGAACTTAAAATTTTCATTTGAGATGATTTGATTTTATTTTTTGTACTGAGGATTGAACCCAGGGGCACTTAACTAGCCATTTTCATCTTCTCTTCATCTTTTATTTTGAGATAGGGTCTTGCTAAGTTGCTTAGGGCCTCACTGAGTTGCTGAGGCTGGCTTTGAAGTTGGAATCCTCCTGCCTTAGCCTCCCAAGGCACTGGGATTATAGGTGTATGCCACTGCACCCTGCTTGAAATGACCTTTTTAAATTTTTATTTTTAATTGTGGTAAAATACACATAACAGCTTAGTGCAGTGGTGCACACCTGTAATCCTAGCTACTTGGGAAGTTGAGGCAGGAGATTACAATTTTGAGGCTAGCCTGGGCAATTTAGTGAGACCCTATCAAATAAAAGGTCTGGGAATGTAGCTCAGTGCTTGCCTACCATGTGCAAGCCCCTGGGTTCAATTCCCATCACCCTCGCATACCTGTGTACATGTGTTTTTTTTTTTTTTTTTTGAGAGAGAGAGAGAGAGAGGGAAAATTTTTTATTTAGTTTTTCATGTGGCTTTCTTTGCTCCGAGACTTTGCTGTGTATGTGGTGCTGGGGTTTGAACTCACGTACCTGCACATGCCAGGCAAGCGCTGCAATCTCTGAGCCACCGCTCCAGCCCTGCTGGTGAACATGTATATGTGTACGTGTACACACACACACGCAGTATTCATTGTCTTTTCATTGCTGTGACTACTATGTCCATCAAGAACAACTTAAAGGAATAAAAGTTTGTTTTGGTTCACGGTTTCAGAGGTTTAGTATACGTCTGGCTAACTCCATTGCTCTGGGCCTGATTTAAGGCAGAATACCATAGTGGAAGGGCAGAGCTGCTCAGGATGTGGTAGCCCGGAAGCAGAGAATACGAGCGAGTACCAGGAACAAAATATAAATTGAAAACAGGGTGACCCCCATTGACCCACTTCCTCCAGCCATGCCCTACCTGCCTAAAGTTGCCACCCAGTTAGTCCATTCAAATTGATTAATCCAGCAGTCAGGCCTCAGCTCTCATAATCTACGCATTTCACTTCCTGTGTTAACATAGGAGCTTTAGGGGAACACTTCATATCCAAACCATAATATGCACATAACATTTGCCATCTTACCCATTTTTGTTTGTTTGTTTTGTGGTACTGGGGATTGAAACCAGGGGAGCTTTACTACTGAGCTATATCACCTCAGCCCTTCTTTTTTAAATTTTGAGACAGGGTCTCACTAAGTTGCTTAGGGTCTTCCTAGGTTGCTGTGGCTGGCCTCAACTTTGGAATTCTCCTGCCTCAGCCACCCAAATTACTGAGATTGCAGGCATGCGCCACCATGTCCAGCTCTTAACCCCTACAGTTTAGTGTAGTGGTAAGTACAATAACATTGTTGTGAGACCAATCTCTGAAGATTTTTTTTTTTTAATTTGAAATTACTTTTTTTAAGGAAAGGTGTTTTGTTAGAATTGAAAAGGTCAGAGGTCAAAGGTGTAGCATTGACAGATGCAACAGGTGTTTTGGTGTCAGGAAGAGAACCAGTCAAGTGTGGTGGCTTGATGTCGAGCAAGGGGAAGCTGAGTACTGGATGGGAAGATGAGTTGCTTGGGGAGGGACACTGCATTTTAGCATGCGGTTCACTTCAGCCAAGTCTGCTCCTGTCCAGAGGCTTTGGATCAGGAGTCAGCAGGCTTCTTGTGTAAAGGGCCAAATGGTGAATATTTTACAGTTTGTGGTTTCAGTCCTAGCCAACTCAGCTTAGCCTTTGCAGTACAAAAGCGGCTGTTGGTCCTGACTGAGTGGGTGAGCTGCGGGCATCGAGTGCCCACTGCCCTGTGCGAGGTGGGCGTGATGTTTTTGATCTCGAATCTGCAACCACTGCTCTTTTCCTTATCAAGGAAACCACTTTCTTAGAGCGCATTTTCTCCTCTGTAAAGTGGGAACAGTATCTATAATATGTAAGGCCTGGCATGTAATTACATGTAAAATGCTGCTCAGAAAGTAGAAGTTACTATTGTACTTTTTGTGAGATGTCATTCTGGGGTGGTATTTGAATCATAAATTTTTCTTGGCCTCTGTTTTAAATATTTTATATTTTTTTAGAGAGAGGGAGAGTGAGAGAGAAAGAATCGATTTTATTTTTTCTTCTGGCCTTTGTTTCTCCAACACTTAGTGGTGTATGTGGTGCTGGGGTTCAGACCTGAGTCCTCATGCATGCCAGTCAGGCTCTGTAACCATTGAGCCACCACTCTAGCCCCCTCTGTTTTTAATTTAATTGCAAATTTGTAACTTGTGTGACTTAGGAAAGGTTGAAACAGCTACAGCAATGGAAATAGATGTTAATTTCTCTAGCTACTTAACCACCAGAACTGGCCAGTTACCTTAGCGGCCAGAGCCAGATCAGGATGGTGGGAACTCTGTCCTTCGCAGTCATTGAGGGATCCATGTTCTTCTGTTTTGCTTCTCTGCCATCTTCTGTCTCATTGTTCTTCATGGAGATGGATCACACAATTACTATGCTCAAACTATAGCCCCAGCGAGACAGTGGGGGACCTGTCACTTCCACTCACACTCCCTGGGAAGCATGTGGTTCACACTTCTAACTGGACAGAAAGTCAGGCAGCTGGAGTCAGGCCACAGTCTGTCACCCCAAAAGGAGGAGGGCAGATCCCATGAGGTCACACACAGCATATATCCCATGGTGAATCCCAAACAGACTGTCCTACTTGTGGACTGTGTTTTTGTTTTTGTTTTTTCCCTTAAGTTGAGAGTGTAAGTCACTAAAAAAAAAAAACACCTTTGGAATTCAAGGCAATATACCAAGGTCAGAAGGTTAAGAAATACAGTTGCACAAAGCAATTTAATTTGCTTTTAGGTTAAAAAGCTCCTTATTTGAGACTGGAATGGATTTAGAACAAACATCTTCCATTGGCTAGAATCCTTTGTTGTTAGAAACTGGTAATCAGTATATTGTGTTTGCATTTTGGGTTTTATGTTTGCTATATTACAATTTAACATTATATGAATTTATAAGTTAACACTGTATAAATGCCATAATTTGGGGTATCCTTCGATACTTGACCTAAATTCTTCCTTCTGGAAAATCATTCTGGCTATAATAATAGGTACAACACTTAGGAGTACTCTTGAAATACAGTACAAACTAGTATAGCAGTCAAGACAGTTTCTCTTAGGGTGTCTCCCTTAATAAACGCTTTATGTTTTCTTACATAGCTTTTAGCTTTACCCTGCCATAACTATTGAATTTGAGTATGCATTTGTGATTAGACTTGTATTTCAGGGACATAGGAATGCCTTATTATTAGTTATCAAAGCTTAGCTTGATCTCTACAGAAGGAATGTGTTAAATGAGCCTACAGTCAATATATATTGTCATGGTCTGGGTCTGGAATATCCCCAACAGGCCCATGGAGCAAAAGGCTTGATCTCCATTTTTCAATAATTTAAGGAAAAAATCTCAAGTTGGATAATGCTGTATCTTTCATAAAACAGCATGATAGATGGCACAGTACCATCTGACCTGTTCATCCAAATAGGGCATGAGAAAATGCCTACCAAGAGACTGGGAAGAAAGAAGAGATCTTCATTTCTTCTAGTACAACTCCTCCTTATGGGGGTTATTAATATTCCATTGTTCAGTTAGCATATATTTATTTATATATATAACCTTGACTAAATAGAGGTTAATGAAAATTGTACTTTTAGTTTTCATTTGAAACTTGACATTCTGTTGCCATTAGCTTTTAAGTTTTCTGACTTCTGTGAATTTTTTTCCTTGTAGTTTATAAATTTTAATGTCTCTTTCTTTGGTTAATCCTGATTGATAAACAGAATAGCTTGACTTTATTTATCAGTAATGTTAGCTATTTCAGGAAAATAAGATGCTCAGAAGTAGAATTATTACTCCGGCATATGCATTTATAAGGATACAATACATTGTATAGTTTTGTTTTGCATTAGAATGAATTTGTTTTCAGTTGTCAGAGTAGGCTTTTAAGTGGCTCCTCCTGTTTCCTTTTTTATAATAATGAATGTATGTATTAGCTTTCTGTTACTGTAACAAAATACCTTAGGTAATCAACTTCTTAAGGGCTTTAGTTTGAATCACAGTGTCAGAGATTTCATCCAGGGTCACTTGGCCCTGTTGCTCTGGGCCTATGGCAGAGCAGTATATCGTGATGGGAGCTTATGGCAGAGGAGGCCTGTTCACTGTATGGTGGCCTGGAAGTAAAAAGAGGTGGGGGAAGAGGACAGGGTTCTGATAATCCCCTTCAAGAGTATGTCTTTCTATGAATGAATACTACCCATTAGGCCATGCCTCTTAAAGGTTCTACCTCCTCTCAGTAGTGCCATGGGCTGGAAACAAATGTTTTTGCACCATAGTTTGGGCATATTCCAGACCCAGACCATGACAATATATATTGCTTTATAATGATAAAAAATTTTTTTAAAAATAGCAATCACAAATGATGTACCTATTTCTATAATATGGCATTTTAAGAATCACATGGTTTATGGGTGTAGGTTTATTAAATGCTATCTGTAAGACTGTACTTTGTTCATTAAATCCCCCTTAATTTTCTTATGGCCAGTCTCTCTTATAAGATCTCTCTTCTGGAATTTGTTCAAGACTCTGACTAAAGAAATAAAATGTTGTCCTTTTGGCCTCCTTTTCAGAAGTGTATTCTTTTTTAAAAAAGAGAGAGAGAGAATGTTTTATTTAGTTTTTCATCTGGTTTTCGTTGCTTCGACACTTCACTATATGTGGTGCTGGGGTTCGAACCCGCGTCCTCATGCATGCCAGGCAAGCGCAGTACTGCTCCAGTCCCCAGAAGTTTTTTTTGTTTTGTTTTGTTTTGTTTTTAGGAGAGAGGGACAGTGAGAGAGACAGAATCAATTTTATTTAGTTTTTTGTGTGGCTTTTGTTGCTCTGACACTTTGTTGTATAGGTGGTGCTGGGATTTGAACCCATGTACCTGTACATGTGAGGAGGCGAGCTCTGAAGCCACTGAGCCACTGCCCCGGAAGTGTATTTTTGAAAATAGAATTTTGATGTTTTAAAACACCACTGTTTATCAACTCCTTCCCTTTGTGGTTCTCATTGACCTCCTTTCCCAATCAACCCCCCCCCCACACACACACACACAGTCAAAATCAGGGTTAGTATTTAGTTTAAAAATGGAGGCAAGGTTAGAAAGTGGAAATGTGTAGGGGCTTGGAGGTGATCATGTATGTCAGTGTTTTTATTCCAGGTGGGAGCAAGATGCACCGGCTGTGATGAATTAAATACCACTGCATTTGATGCTTAGAAGTAGCTCTCTCTCTTTTTTCCTTTCAGCACTTGATTATTATGTCTTTATTTAATGGGTGCAGTATACCAAATAGGAAACAAGGAAATATAGGGGCAAAATTGATGGCTAGATAGTTGTTCTGGCTATGTAATTCAGAACTAAAATTAATTTAGAAGTTAATTTAGAATTTAAATTGCAATAATAAAGTGTCATTTTGAAATTCTTTAAAAGTATTACCTAGCCTACTGCACTGTTTCTCAGATGAGGTACCCCTGTAAAATATGTGGGCACATGTGAACAGAGTAAGAAACAAACAGGAGTAGACAGGTTTAGTTGAGCGGTTTACCTTGAATGAACTGTTTTTATTGTTTCCTTTTGGTTTATAGTACTTGGCAGTCCATGTGTTAAGGTAAATAATAAAATACAAGTTACCCGTTCTTTATTTTTTCAATTTAAAGATTACTTAACTCCACTACTTCTGGTAATAACTTTCTTGCGGAAGACTGAGTAACCACATGCCGAGGGCCCTAGGAAAGTCACTTAGTGCTTTTGAGTTGATCCCACTTTAACAAAATGCTGGGTGGCTTCTGGATCCCACTTTGTTCTGGTGCTGGGCCAAGGTGAGGCATCCGACTGCTTGTACCCAATGAGGGAGTAAGTGGGCAGCCAGGGACACGTAAGAATGCTCTCCCATGGTCCGTCCTTTCCTGGCATCCTCCATTGCTGAGACTCAGTGCCCTCACCTGTTCACAAAACAGAAATGATTGCAGTATGGTCTCCACAAGCTGCCTTTTCACTCTTCCTTCCTCCTTAACTCCTGCTATCAACCACTGTGTTTTGTTTTGTTTTTTAACAGTACTGGGGATTGAACTCTGTGTGAGTATGTTTCTGAGTTGCCCAAGCTGGCCTCCAACCTGTGAGCCACCTCCTCAGCTTCTGAAGTATCCAGAATTGCAGGCCTGTGCCCCGTGCCTGGCCTCACCACGGGTGCTTTTGTATATGTCACATAATTAGAACCACGTGGTGTGCAGCCTTTCCACTTGGCTTCTTTCACTTAGTGTTATTCACACTTACGCTTCCTCTTTTTTTTTTTTTTTTGTGGTTAACTGATTTATTTTTAATGCTGAATATTATTTCATCATCTAAATGTGCCACACTATCTATTCACCTAGTGAAGGACATGGTTGCTTCTTTTTTAAGAGAGAGGGACAGTGAGAGAGAGAGAGAGAGAAACAATTTTTTATTTAGTTTTTCATGTGAAATTCATTGCTCTGAGACTTTGCTGTGTACATGGTGCTGGGGTTTGAACTCATGAACTCGCACATGCCGGGCAAGTGCCATAATGCAGAGCCACCACTCCAGCCCATGACATGGTTGCTTCTGAGTTTGGCAGTTAGGAATAAAACTACAATAAATATCCATGTGCAGGTTTTTGTGTGAGCATGTTATCAGCCTCTTTGGATAAATGCTAAGTAGTCAACTTCTGGATTGTATAGTCTGTTTAGTTGTGTAAAGACCTCCCAGACTCTTGAAAAGTGACTGTTATTTTTTCATTGTCACCAGCAGTGAATGAGAGTTCCTGTTGCTTCATACCCTCGTCCAGTGATGTCAGTGTTCTGGGTTGAGGCTATTCTTATAGGTGTATCGTGTATCCCGTTGTTGTTTGATTTCTTGTTTTCTTAATGAGTTTTAGGAAGTTTTTTTGTATATTTTGGATAAGTTATTTGTCTGATTAGTCTTTTTTAAGAGAGAGAGGGACAATGAGAGAATCAATTTTATTTAGTTTTTCGTCTGATTTTCATTGCTCCAACACTTAATTGTATATATGGTGCGGGGGTGCAAACCTGGATCTTTGCACATGCCAGGCAAGTGGGGTAACAGCTGAGCCACCACTCCAGCACCCTAATTAACCTTCTGTGAATATTAGTCTGTGACTTGTCTTTTCTTGTGCGTTGTCTTTTTCTTTGTCAATGAAACCCAGTTTATTGGTTTGTTCTTTCATGGACTGTGTGTTTTGTGTTAACATCTGCAAAGCCACTGCAAAGTCCGGGGTCATCTAGGCTTTCTCTTGTGTTGTCTTTTTTATTTTATTGTGTTGGGGTTTATGTTTAGGTCTATGATCCATTTTGAGTCAATTGTTGTGAAGGGTCTTAGCTCTGTGTTTTAAATTCTTTTTTTTTTTTTTTATTTTAATGTCCAGTTTGTTCCTGCAGCTTTTGTTGAAAAAACCATCTTGTTGTTATTGTTGTGTTATCTTTGTGCCTATTTAGGTTGCCTGTGTTTTGAAAATTACCTATATTTCTTCTCTGGGAATTTGACACTATGGGATATTGAATACCTCCTCTCACCCTCCTGCCCAACAGTCATTCTTTCCTTCCCCCATCACCCTCTCCACTCAAGCTTTTCTTCTGATCTTTTGTAAAAGAATTTTTTTTTTTTTTTTTTTTTTAAAGAACTGGTGCCTTGAGAGAACTGTGAGAATTCCCCTTGATTTACGCTGGAGGTGAAGGAAGTTGGAGACCTGAACTCTTGGGCCTCACCTTACAGCTCCAGTGGATTGTCCTAACTCATTAGGCCTTAGCAGGTCAAGTTCCGGTGGGGTTTGGTTTGTTTTTGTTGTTGTTGTTTTTTTTAACTGATATATGCTACAAGTTAAAAGAGCATAGAGCGGGTGCAGGAGCAGTGGCTCAGCATTTGGAGCATTAGCTTAGCATGAGCAAGGACCTGGGTTAAAACAACAGCACCACATAGACAACTAAGTGTCAGAAAAACAGAGGCCTGATGAAAAAAAAAAGTTTATTCTCATTCTTTCTCTTTAAAAAAGTAATAATAATAATTTTTTTAAAAAGAGCCTAGTGTGTCTTTATGTAGAATTGAAATCTATAATAAATCAAGTATGAATAGAAACAAAAATCCTAGAAGGAAATGAACTTGTAGGCCATATTCCATCCCCACATTTATTCTGACTTGTATGCCCCCACCCCACCCTTTTCCACTTCTCTCCCAATTTGAACTGAGTGCTTGGTAGCTCTAGAAGTTAGGAGACTTTGCACCCAAGAGCCATCTTTTTGGCTTCCCTCAGCAGTGCTGGCACCAGGCCTGCCCTCATCCCCCTGCATCCTCATTCCCCCACAGCATCCCTGCCCTGGTAGGTGTGTTTTTAGTTTTGTGTCTGTTTTGACTTGTTTTTGGTGATCTCCTACACAAGAGCTTAACTCAATCATACAGAGATGTTTTGGGGCAAGTGTGACATTCCTACCTTGGCGAATACTGACTGGAATTAGGATAGTACCTTGGGGCCAGGGGTAAGTGGAGGCCAGTGGGGACTAGATCCTAGGACTAGAGGTAAGCTATATTTTAAAAATTATAGCTTTAAAGAGAAGGCCTAGCAGCCCCAAGACCAGGGAGTGATTCTGTTCCCTGCCTGCTCTGTCAAGTTCTTGTTTATCTTTTCTCTGTACGTGGCCTTTTGGGTTGTCACTGCCTGTCACATGAGGGTTTAGTGAATAATTGGTGCCACATCTGCATAGGTCTTCTGCATATATTTATTCTGTATAATACTGCCATGTTTGCAACTATTTGTATTTGTTGGTGGTGGAGGAGCATAAAGAAATGGTGTTGTCCAGAGAATTAAATGACTGCCCTAAGGTCAGGCAGTTTGAAGGAACAAGATGGGAATTTGTTTTTCAATGCTGAGGTTTGAACCCAGGACCTCCCACATGCTACTACTCTACCAGTGAGCTACACCTCCTGCTCTTCTTATTTTATTTTCAACAGGGTCTTGCTAAGTGGCCCTGACTGGCCTCAAACTTGCGACATACCCGCATCAGCCTCCCAAATAGCTGGGATTATAGGTGTGTGCCTCCATTCCTGGCTAGGGATGGGAGTTTAAATGCAGTTCTCCAAATACAGATTCAGGTTGCTGTACCCTGTATGATTATTCAAATCATGGAATATCCACTTGCAAAATCCTGTCTTAGCTTGATCACTTTGCTAATATTGTCTTATGCAGAAGCCTTAAATTACTACCAGCAGCTTTTATTTAACTTTGCCAAGCTCAGTTCTCAATTACTTAAATTGGGCCAGGCCTCTTTGACAGTGTTTAGATTTCAGAATTGGACACTAACTATTTGAGACTTATTTATATAGTTTTCATTTTTTACCACTACGGCACCAGTTTAGTTCCCATGAAAAAATTTGCTTTTTATGAATGGAGTTTTTCAGTACAAAATACCTACTGCTTGAACTTAATTGGATGAAAATTGGCAAATTCTGTGCAAAACTAATTAGGAGGGCCCTCATAGGGACATGAAGGGTAACCAGATGGCCTGAGGTCCTGAAACAGCACAGTTTCTGCTAGTGGTCTCAGCTTAATTATTAGCAGACCTTTACTTTCATCTCAGAAGTTCCTGTTTAGGGCAGTAAATTTTCTAGAAACCCTACCTGTAGGCATATGAGAATGTTAATTGAAATATTTAAAAATTTGCAATTCTAGGTATTGAAACTACCAGCACTTGTGATTTGTTAACATTTAGGCAACTCATATTTTCTTTGAACCAGTTTTCAGGATAAAAGGATGAGAAAACAAATTCTTTGTAATAAATTGAAACACTGCATGCACATTTGACTAAGGACTTGTCAATCTGGAGCAGTGGTAATTGTTGCTGTGAGGGACTATATTTAATGAAGAAGGTCTGTAACATAAACAGTTAATGGAAGAAGCAAGACCTAATGTTGGTATTCATTGTAGAGGATGGAGAGGACATTTGCTGTTGAAGACCATAGAAGGTGTTTGTTAAGGATGATTAGATGTGGGTAGTTAATGGCTATTCCCAGCTGGGGTGGAGGTTGCTGGGAATAGCATGACCTTTGTATTAGCTCATCTCAGGTTTACCGTAGAATGATGCTGAGTTCAGAAGCATCTCACAGTAAGGGAGATGACTTTGCTAGAGTCAAAAGATTATGGAAGTACTTTATAGAACAAAGAAATAAGGACTGTTTGGGCACTGGAAATTGAACCATCTTTGCTACTGTGTGCATCTTAGAAAGTTTTTTCAACTAGTTTTTGTTTTTTTTTTAAAGCAAGGAATAACTGCATCAAGTTGTTTTTTTCTGTTAACTTTGTTTTATAATCTTCTAAATAATATGCCAAATTATAGATGATTCAGTTACCAGGTAATAAAACTTTCTTAAATTCTAAATTTGGTGTTATTCAAAATATTTTTTATTACAAGAAAGTATAAGAAAGTCATTATATGTTTGTTGTTCCTGGAGAAATAAAATGAACTGTTATGAATCTCATATCCTTAACTTAAAAAAAAAAATAGAAGTGGAGGTTTGTTTCATGGCATGGAAAGCACCATCAGGGAGATGTTGTTATCCCTTAATGCTTCTAGTATAGTTTTACTCTGCAACGTGAGCTTCTAACACTGCAGCTTCAACCAAGTTGGGAGTGGGTACACAGAACATCAAGGCATGGCTTCCGAGTGAGTGTGGCCAGTTCTAGCATGGTCATGTAAGGTCTTAGAATTCACTCGAAGGAATCTCTAGTATAGTACAGTCATCTTATAAATGAGAAAACTTGAGGTTGATGAATTCAAGTGACTTGTTTGAAATCTTACAACTTAGTAGTAGCATAAAATCAATAAATGTATCTACAGTCTTAATTTTTAACTTGATCAAGAATTTTTATTCTTGATATTGTTTTATTCTAAGCTTTGTTCTAGGGAAATAAAATAGTTTGTTTCTACTACCATAAAATTGCTAGACACTTGTTTAGTCATAATTTTATATATATATATATTTTAAGAGAGATGGGGAGAGTGAGAGAGAGAAAAGGAGAGATTTAGTATTTATTTTTTCATCTGGCCTTTGTTTTTCTGACACTCAGTTGTGTATGTGGTGCTGGGGTTCAAACCTAGGTTCGCACAAATGCTGGGCAAGCGCCCTAACGGCTGAGCCACCGCTCCAATCCCCCCCACCTCCGCCCCCCACAGTTCTACTTCTTAGGGGTTGAGATTTTTAATCTTACTGAACCCAGGAAATTTATTGGAGTTCAGAAATTAAATCTTCCCTGCATCTTACCTGCTTAATGAGGTACCTTGCTTGGGCTGAGCACCGAGTTAGCCATAATATGAGAGAAAGAAAATGGTTAGAAGATATAGGTATTAGCTTATTGACCAACCGCTTCTCACTGCAGCTCCTGAGACCACAGTGGCTCAGTTTCATCTCACCTACAGCATGCTTTCTTAAACACAGTCAGGTGTTCCCCTACCTTTTCCCTAAATTAAATGGTAGGGGAAATCAGATCACAGCGGGGAAACGAGGAACTAGTTAAGATATAAGCAAACAAAAATAATTTGAGAATTTTGCAAGGAATTATAAAATAAAAAATGGCTGAAATATACTACAAAGGCAGAAGTTAGATGCAGAAGCACTGATAAAGTTTAATGTGATCAAATGGAAGAGTGACTGGGGTAAATGTGAAGGGGGACAGTCAGTTGACTCCTCTGGGGCTCTGGCCATGGAGGATAGGTGGGTGGATGGGGCCAGGTAGAGGCTGCGTAGGCCTTCTCCCTTGTTTTTCTCCTGCCTCCCTTTCAGAAATTATAGGTAATTTCTGGATTTCTTTTCTAACCTGGTGTTAATTATACTTTATAGTCCTTTTTCTTAATTTTGAAGATGATTTGTAACATGTATTTCTCTCAAAAAGAAATCTTTCTGTGGAGATGGAAAAGTACATTTGATTTCTCCTTTCCTCTCTCATCTCTCCATACTCCTCCACCAGAGCCATTCGTGATGAGGTTTTGTACAGAATTGAGGGGGTTGTTAAATATGCTAATTGACTGAAGGTGCCACTTGAAGCCAGTCTAGGGAGGTCGTAGTGTGATTGTCAGTGTGGTTAACGGAAGGT
Organism: Aplodontia rufa; assembly: GCA_004027875.1. NCBI lineage: Eukaryota > Metazoa > Chordata > Mammalia > Rodentia > Aplodontiidae > Aplodontia > Aplodontia rufa. The sequence continues at coordinate 8,686 of PVKS010022509.1, read as the reverse complement.
ACAGGTCTTCACGTGCCACAGCATGCCTACTCACCTGTTCTTAATTCCATCCCTATTAGCTACTTTTAGAAAGCCTACTATTTCCTTTACATTAGTTAAGAGTTTTCTTAAGATCAGTACAGGTGTGTGTGTTCCGTGCAGTCTTTGTCTAAATTGTTGAGTTGTAGCAGTGGGAGGAAGTGTAGAAAGTAAATCCTTTGGACCACATGAGCCACTAGCCAGTCTGGGCATAGACTTGACCTCATATTTCTCCAGTGTTCTTATTTTGTCTTGCAACAGATTTCTTATTCATTTTTTTTTAAACAGCTTTTTTGAGTTTTTCACATGGCCTTCGTTGCTCTGACACTTAGCTGTGTACGTGGTGCTGGGGTTTGAACCTGGGTACTCGTGCATGCAAGGCAAGCGCCGAAACCGCTGAGCCACCGCTCCAGCCCTCTTACTCATTTTTTTAGAAGTAAATATAACAAAACATTTCTTTTAGTCAGACTTTTGGAGTTTAGCTAGAAGGTCCCTTCAACAACTTTACTGTAATTTAAAATTTTCAAGTCTGTTTTGAGGTTTCCATAAGCCTGTGTAAATGCTTTTCTCCATATTGATGTGCTTAATGTATACACTGTTTCAGGTCAAGCCTACCTAGACTCCAGTCACTGTCAGTGTAAGGACTAGACTGCCTTTAAAACATTTTGAAAAAATATACTCCTAAAAATGTTTGGGGGCATGGTGTCCTTGCAAGTTTATAAGAAGTATCAGTTATGTAGAGAAGGTTGGACACCACACATGCTTGTCATGTGTTCTGCAGAGACTCCCATTGGAGCTTGCCTTCCACATCTCGGGTGTTGATAGCAGAGGATAAAATGGGCAGTTCATAAGAATGGGAAAAAAAGAAAAAGAAAAAACAACAAATCTGACATTATTTTTTCTTTAAATGTGCTTCTCATTTTTATTTTCTAATCAGAGGAGCCCAGCCTTGTCTCTATTTGTTATTTTCCATGTATGATATATTATGTTAATCCTCATCTGCTATTTATCATTGAAATTATTCAACAATTTCCTAATATTTGCTGTGCTTAATAGCTTAACCCTTCATCATTTATCTGTTATATGTATTGAGCATCTCATCTCATGGTAGGCACCGAGCTGGACTCTGGCAGTGAAGGCAGTGACCATCAGAGCCTGCAGTTCCTTCTGGTCTGCTGTGAAGCACTTCCCATAAGACTTTCTTGAAGGGTCATTGTGGATTATGCCCCTTGTTTCCTGTCCAATGTCATCATCCCACATCTGTGCCCTCACTTTAGAGGGACACAATCCTCCAGGAGCTTCCTGGGAAGGGAGGGATGTCAGGTAAATCTGAGCCCTTGAATATCTGAAGAGACTTCTTTTCTCTCTTTCCTTGATGGATACATTGGGAAGAGAATTCTACAGTGAGGATAATGTTTACCCCTTCCACTTTTGAAGGCATTATTCCTCAGCTTCCAGCAATATTGTCTGCGTCCATTGCCATTCCAATCTCAGATTCTTTTGAAGTTTTTAGATTGTTTTATTGTTGGAGTTCTTTTTTTTTTTTTTAAGAGAAGGAGAGAGAATCAACTTTTTAATTTTATTTTTCATCTGGATCTGTTTCACCGACGTCCACTTGTGTATGTGGTGCTGGGGTTTGAACTTGGGTCCTTGTGCATGCCAGGCAAGCATTCTAACCAATGAGCCGCCGCTCCAGCCCTGTCCTTGGTGTTCTGAACTTGTTTTTCATACTAGTTCTTCTGTATCAGTTTTTATATTGTATTGTTTGTATTGTTGTCTTCTCTCCCATGTACTTATCTGAGTTTTTTCTCCTTCTGTCACTGTTGTGGGTGTTTAGGGGTTTTGTTTTGTTCTTCCCCCTGCCCATTTCCTGGGGAATTCTTCAACTTTATCTTCCAGTGCTACTCTTTTTTTTTTTTTTTCTATTTTCAAGACTTTTGTTATTCTTTTTTTCTTTTTTGTATTTTTTTTTAAGAGTGAGGGAGAGTTAGAGAAAGAGAGAAACAATTTTTATTCAGTTTTGCATGTGAACTTCATTGCTCCAAGACTTCGCCGTTGTCATGGTGCTGGACTTTGAATTTGCGTACTCGCACATGCTGGGCAAGCGACGTAACCACCGAGCCACCGCTCCAGCCCTTCTTTGTAGTTTTTTAAAAACATGGATGTGTTATTATCTCTTTCAGTATACTATAGTTTTTGTTTTTGCTGTTGAAGTTTTCTTCTGTTTACTGCATTGTTAGTTTCAACTAAGCTTACTGTTTTTTGTCTTCATCTTCTCTTTGGAAACCTTTAACTGCCTGATGATCCTTGGCTATTGAGCCTTTTTTGAGTGTAGTATTGAAAAGCTGACTGGGGATTCTAGATGAGGTTTTTCAACCTCTCGCCTGTAATGATCTAACATTTTGGTTGACTTTGTTATTGGAGGACTCCAGATCTGTGGGACTGTTTGATTCAGAAAAGACTCTTCCAGGTTCCTACTTGGGATGGGGAGTGTTCGAAGGCAGTAGGGAAATAAAATCAGGGGTCCTTCATGCTGAAGTCTAGAGACTTTCATTCCCTCCCTTAAGCCTTATACATTACCCTGAACTTGGTGCTCACATTTAATTTCTGGAGAAATTGAACTTTAGAATTATGTGCTTATTAGCAAGACAGTAACCCCAGAGAAGTGGGGAAAATAACCTGTAGACAGTTGTATTCAGGAATACCTACTGCACCTGATGAACATGTGAATGTTGAAATGTCCACTTTTTGTTATTTGTCAACCTTAATTTTAGTTACAGCCACTGGTAGACAGTCACCCATGCATTTTGACAGATGCCCCACCATATAGATGGCAGAATCCTAACTTGGAACATCTCTTTGAAGATACTGGAAGACTCCTACTTCCTCCCTTTGCCCACACCTGCAGTGGTCATAAGGAAGGGTGCTCTCCAACTCCATAGGAAGGGAATGGGGGAGATCTTGCTGCTCCGTATTCTAGTTCCTGTCTCCCTGCATTCAGTAGTGGGCCTCCCCCCACCCAAGTGCATTTCTGTGACTCTTTTAACAGATGAGCTGGCTTTCTCCTCAGAGCAGGCTGTGAGATTTCATCTTCTCTCCTCTATTTCCCCAGGTTCTGGGAGCGTCTCTATGTGTTCTATCTCCTTTTGGTTCATTCTCTTGGCCCTTAGGAGTTTATTCCTTTTATATTTCTTTATTCTCTTTTTAGAGGTATCTGGGAAAAGAGAAAAGGAAATCATGTGAGTTCTACCACTCCTGGTTTAGCCAGAAGTCTCTGATTTATATCCTCAGTATACCAAAGTGTAGTTTTGATTTGTATTTTCCTAATTACTCAAGATGTTGAACATTTTTTAATATATTTGTCATTTGTATTTCTTCTTTTGAGTAGTGTCTGTTTAGTTCATTATTTAGAGTTTTTTAAAGTTCTTTACATATTCTAGATATTAATTCTCTGTCAGAAAAGTGGCTACCAAAGATTTTTCTCCCTTTTTATAGATTCTCTCTTAACATACTTGTTTCCTTTGCTTTGCAGAAGCTTTTTAATTTGGTGCCATCCCATTTATTAATTCTTGGCATTATTTCTTGAGCTTTTGGGATCCTATTGAGAAAGTTGTTTCCTGTGCCTGAATGCTGGAGTGTTGACCCTGTGTTTTCTTCTAGGAGTTTTCTTCTAGTAGTTTCTGGTCTAATTTGTAAGTCTTTGATCCATTTTGAGTTGATTTTTGTGCAGGGTGAGAGAAAAGGGTCTAACCTCACTCTTCTACGTATGGATGGCATTTGTTAAAAAGGCTCTCTTTTCTCCATTGTGTCTTTGGTGCCTTTGTCCGGGGTCAGATGGCTGTATCTGTATAGGTTTATCTCAGTTTCTTCTATTCGCGACCAGCTGTCTGTGTGTCTGTTTTTATTCCAGTACTGTGCTCTGTAGTATAATTTGAAGTTGGGTATTGTGATGCCTCCAGCATTGGTTTTTTTTATTTTTGCTTAGAATTGCATTGGCTATTCTGGGTTTTTTTTTGTTTTTGTTTTTCCAGAGAATTTTAGGGCTTTTTTTTTTTTTTTTAATAGTTCTGTGAAGAATGTCACTGGTGTTTTGGTAGTGATTGCATTGAATCTGTATATTGCTTTTAGTAATATGACCATTTTAGCAGTGTTAATTCTGTCTATCCACGAACATGAGAAGTCTTCATATCTTCTTGTGTTAAGTAGTTTTCATTGTAGAGGGCTTTCACCACCCTGATTAGATATAGTCCTAGGCTTTTTTTGGTGGTGGCTGTTTTAAGGCTATTGTCTCACCTAATTTTGGAAAGCCATATTGATGAGAGTATGTTTATGTTCTTGGAGTTGGGGAGCTGTGAAGACTTTCAAAAAATTCTTTAGTTCTTAACAAACATTCTAAAAATTTGGAAATTATAAGCAGAAGAAGTAAAAATAACATATAATTTAAACAAATATGCGTAGGATCCCTAGCTTCCCATCGTGTGGCCTGCAGTAGTTCCTGTACTAGTCCCAGTTCGGAGCATTTAGGTTGATGCTGACTCTTCCCTGGGGTGTTTTGCTTACATAGTGGCATCCTCATGTGGCAGCTTGGGGTTTGATGGTTCGCAGTTACCTGGTCCTGTGACAGAAGAAGAATGGTTTCTCAGAGTTGGGGAGCAGCTGCTATTCAGAGGCTTCCTTTTACTTTTAGGGTTTACAGGATTGTGTAATGACTATTTTAAGGCATTAGCACCTGCAAAGAACTTTTCTAAACCTTTCTTTATCTTTGTGAATCCTTAGATTTAGCCTCACAGTTTGTGCCCAGGAGCAAGCCCAATTGAGAAATGAGCAGTAAAGACATTTTCAACAGTTCATTCATCTTTTATTGTAATCCACATAAGAAACAAAGTAGAAAGACAAATTATGGTGATCATCTAAACTTCATAGTGGGACATGTGTGCGCACATATATTTAAAGTGGGGATTGAGCTCAGGGGTGCTTTACCACTGAGCTATATCCTCAACCCTTTTTAAAATTGTTTTATTTTAAGGCAGTGTCTTGCGTTCCTGAGGCTGGCCTGATATTTGTGATCCTCCTACCTCAGCCTTCTGAGTCACCAGGATTACAGCTGTGTGCTAGCTTCCCTGACTGTCTTAATGTTGCTTTTATCAGTTACCTTTCTGCCCCAACCATCCAGGAATCAAGTTCCAGATTGCTTCAGGGCTTTAGAGTTAAAATGTGTTTTGCTGCCCTACAGTTGATAGTAAGTAACTGAAGAGGCACACAAAGTCCCTACAACCAGTGTCTGCTGCCTTCCATGAGCAGCAGAGAGGAGAGTGCTGGCTGCATGTGGGTGGGTCCTACAGTGTGTCCTGTTCCTCTTAACACGTCAGGATAAAAAAGCTCTGCTTCCCTTTTTAAAATGTTCTTTTTTAAAAGAACAAAATTGGATTGCCTTTTCTAATTAATTGTAAAATTTGACACTAACTTCAGTGGATAGTTCCACATGTATGCTCATGTGTGGATCATACTGATGTAGAGGCAGTCAGAAACAGAGGCACACTCTGGAGGGCTTTGCAGCCCCAGGCTGATTCCTACACTAACACCAGACCTGATGGGTGTCTGGGAAGAAAAGGGTCAGAAGTGCTTCAGATAGGTGCTTGGAGCCCACCCATAACTAGTGAGCAGGTGAACTTCCTCTTTTCTTTTAAGCCATTCTTTGGAAGTATTCCCCTTCTTACTTCTATTGTTTTTATTTATTGGCAGCTTAATAGTATTGTATATTAAAAGAAAATGGAACACAATAGCTAATTTGTATTTTTCTGTTATTAAAAGAAAATGGAATACAATAGCTAATTTTTGTTGTTGTTGTTGTTGTTATCATGGTCATAACATTGGCTCAGGGGAAAAAAGAATAAAAAGTACAACTACCCAAAGGCAGATAAGCTAGTCAGCCTACATCCATATTACTCATACGTAGAGTTAGTATTTAACAATATAAATAAACTGAATCACAAAGGGAAGAAAAGGCAGGCTTAACTAACTTACCTGTTGCCAGCTTCTAATGGTACTTTTGCTAGGGGTGTGTGTGAGAGAGAGAGAGAGAGAAATTTTATTCTTCATTCCAGAAGACTGAAAAAAAAAAATCATCATCTCCTTAACTGCATGTCCTGAAGAATTAAATCTGTTCCTTTGCTGGGACTGGAATGGTGGCTCAGCGGTTGTGGCACTTGCCTGGCGTGCCTAGGGATGCGGGTTTAAACCCCAGCACCACATACACAACAAAGTGTCAGAGCATCAAAAGTCACATGAAAAACTAAATTGTTTCTTTTTCTCTCTCACACTGTCCCTCTCTCTTTACAAAAAATAAATTAAAAAAAAGTCTATTCCCTTACTAACTTGAAGGAATACATACCTTATGTTGGCTGCTGGCCCTTAAGCTTATGTTCCCTCCAAACCTGTGTCTTAGGATGGTAGGAGAGTTTGGTGGAATAATGAGCCCCACACATACGGTACCCTTCCCAGTGCTCCAGCTGTTCCTGAGCCCCAGGCCTTTGCAGGTGCTAGAGAGCATCCTGAGCAAGCAGGTAGACATGGAGAGCCTTCTCAAATCTTGCTTATTTCCAGAGACCACGCAGAACCTTCTTGAGAGCACGTCCCCACAGTGCCAGGGCTCATGTGCCTCTGAGTGGCTGTCTTGTTCCTTTAGCTCACCAGAGCGGTGTTTTTCGCTCATGCTGAGTTGGAGTCCTTGCTCCATCCGAAGGAGGTTTATTCCTTCCTGCATGTGGGTGACTGCAGGGCTTACTGTACCCCTTGGTCCTTGGGGCCATTTAGAGGCTTAGTTGGACCAGGAGTGGCATTTTTTCCTAGCATGCTTACTTAATAACTGCAATCTTACACTTTTTCTTTATGGGAAAATCTTTTCATAATTCTGCCTGCAAAATTATATTGGCCAACCCTGATTGTTAAGTCTTATTTCTTTAATCTCTTTATGTCTGATAAGTCTTCTAATCTGATTGGGCTGCTGTTGATTGGACTTTATCTGGGGCCATCTGTGCGTTGTGGCCCATCTAGAAATATTTCTGACATTTAGGTTTTTGTCTTTTTTTTCTTTTAAAGAGAGAAGAACAGTGAGAGAGATACACATACACACAGAGAGAACCAGTTTTTTCTTGAGTTTTTCACATGGCTTTTGTTGCTCTGACACTTAGTTGTGTACTTGGGTGCTGGGGTTTGAACCCGAGTACTTGTGCATGCCGGGCAAGTGCTGTAACCACCGAGCCACTGTTCTAGCCCTAGGTTTTTGTCTTTATAGTTATCAAATAAAGAATTATAAGAACGGAGGGATACTCAGTCATGCAAGACTAAAATTGTAATTGTTTTTCTTAACAGATGCAGCAGCTTTTTTATGAGAATTATGAACAGAACAAGAAGGGGTACATCAGAGATCTCCATAACAGTAAGATTCACCGAGCTATCACATTACACCCCAACAAAAACCCGCCCTACCAGTACAGACTGCACAGCTACATGCTCAGTCGCAAAATCGCAGAGCTGCGTCATCGCACGATACAGCTCCACCGAGAAATCGTCCTGATGAGCAAATATAGCAACACAGAGATTCATAAAGAGGACCTCCAGTTAGGAATCCCCCCTTCCTTCATGCGGTTTCAGGCCCGCCAGCGAGAGGAGATTCTGGAATGGGAGTTTCTGACTGGAAAATATTTGTATTCAGCTGCTGATGGCCAGCCCCCCCGCAGAGGAATGGACTCAGCCCAGAGGGAAGCCTTGGATGACATCGTCATGCAGGTGATGGAAATGATCAACGCCAATGCCAAGACGCGAGGGCGCATCATCGACTTCAAGGAGATTCAGTATGGCTACCGCCGCGTAAATCCCATGTATGGGGCAGAGTACATTCTGGACCTGCTGCTTCTGTACAAGAAGCACAAGGGGAAGAAGATGACAGTTCCCGTGCGGAGGCATGCGTATCTACAGCAGACCTTCAGCAAGATCCAGTTTGTGGAGCATGAGGAGCTGGATGCGCAGGAGCTGGCCAACAGAATCAATCAGGACACTGGATCTCTATCCTTCCTCTCCAATTCCCTAAAGAAACTTGTTCCCTTCCAGCTCCCTGGGTCCAAGAACGAACACAAAGAGCCCAAAGATAAAAAGATAAACATACTGATCCCTCTGTCTGGACGTTTTGACATGTTTGTGAGATTTATGGGAAACTTTGAGAAGACGTGTCTCATCCCAAATCAGAATGTCAAACTTGTTGTCCTGCTTTTCAATTCCGACTCCAACCCTGACAAGGCCAAACAAGTTGAACTAATGAGAGATTATCGCATTAAATACCCTAAAGCTGACATGCAGATTTTGCCTGTGTCCGGAGAGTTTTCACGAGCTCTGGCCCTGGAAGTGGGATCTTCCCAGTTTAATAATGAATCTTTGCTCTTCTTCTGTGATGTTGACTTGGTGTTTACTACAGAATTCCTGCAACGATGTCGAGCAAATACAGTTTTGGGCCAACAAATATATTTCCCTATCATCTTTAGCCAGTACGATCCAAAGATTGTTTATAGTGGTAAAATTCCTAGTGACAACCATTTTGCCTTTACTCAGAAAACTGGCTTCTGGAGAAACTATGGGTTTGGCATTACTTGTATTTATAAGGGAGATCTTGTCC